>JAVKPL010008833.1:0-34196 GCA_032173675.1 Gastrolobium villosum | reverse complement strand
ATTTTAATTAAAAGTTTTCAATTTATGATATTACCATATATACAATATTATAAACATGTTTTCTCCATAGATAATATAGGAAAGGCCTGTATGTTTATTCCTTATAATTTTTTTTAAGGGTGTAAAAAATTGTCATCGCCACAAAAGTTTTGAAAAAAATATGTGTAGTAGGATATTATAATAATCAATTAAGATTATTATCAATATTATATTATTAATTAATTTTATCGTTAGATCGATTATGTTGATCCAATGATTATATTCCTTTTCATCTTTGTATAATTATGATTTTTTATATTTAATATTTTTTATATTAAATATGAAAATTTATAATCATACAAACTAAAAATATATATAAATTATTAAATATGAAAAATGATTCCTTCACAAATTCAAAGCCTTGAAAGCCACGAAAATGTGTTTGAGTGTGTTTTGTTTTTTTTGTTTTTAAAACTATTTTGTAGAATAATTATGGAAACAGATATTTTATGTGTTTTTTTTTATTTTGAAAGTTAAAAATCAAAACATAAAATAAAAACAATTAAGAAATGTTTTTTAAATTTGATTCTAAAAATAAAATAAAAGACAGTTACAATTTTTTTTTTTTATTTTACAAAATAAGCTTATGAAACGAATTATTATTATTATTATTTTCTGAAAATTAGAAAACTATTTTTAAATACAAAGCCTAATTTTCCTTTTTTTGGTTGATTCCGTTTCCAAACCAAACCAGAAAACCTGGTTTGGGAATACAGTGGGCAACAAAATACAGTGCACAAACATCTCTCTAATAAACAAATAAATAAAATCACGTGCGTCAGCGTACTCAACACGCTAATCCTTGTTTGGCCGCCTCATCTCTAATAAATAACAACACAATTACAAATTCTTATTTGCTTCCTCTTTCTCACCCAATTTCCAATAGCATATATAAAGCAAAAACCTTTAACCCGTCACAGCGTGTTGTTATTCTCTCCTTTCATTACCTTCTAAAATCTCGTTTCCCTCTACCTTCTCTCTTTCACGCTACAATGGATGCTAAGACCCAAATGGAATCTCTAAGGAAATGGGTCGTCGAGCATAAGCTCCGTGCTGTTGGTAAATTTCTCAATCCCCTATTTGATTTCGTTTTATTCTTTTGAAGCATATTTTGTTTTAATGATTGTGGGTCAAAATATTGGTGTTTGACTTTATTGATTTTTTTTTTTTCTGAAATATATATATATATATATATATATATATATATATATATATATATATAATTAATTTCTGTTTTCGATCTTTGTGATTTTTGCGATGGATATTGGGATCAGGGTGTTTGTGGCTTAGTGGTATTACGGGTTCAATTGCGTACAATTGGTCCCGACCCAACATGAAAACCAGTGTTAAGCTCATTCACGCGAGGTTAGTTACAATTCCTCATCTTTTGAAGTACTGGGTTTTATTAAAATATAAAATTATCTGGATTTGTTATGTGTACAAGTAGCCTTCTTTGGTCCTAAAAATTTATGCAATCCATGTTATGTTACCTATGTTTTGATGAACAAATTTCGTGCTATATAACTGCTGAAAGTGAATTGTTCAGTGGAATAATTAGGTTTTCCAATTATTGTGTGGTTGTGTGTTGATCCTATAAGCCATGAGGTTGTCTGGTGTTAACTGATTGATACGTTTGGGTTGTTATGTTTCACATAGGCCTTTTTGTTTTATTCCTTTCAACCACAATATGTGTAAACTTGAGCCATAAAGAATTTGTGTTATGGGTCAAGTTGCACTCTTTCTTTACCATTTGAGATTAAACTTAACTTGAAAACTAGTATATCTATGTAACACCTTGTTTCCCTGATATATTTGTGCTTGCGGTTTACATTTTTGGAAATGTGCTTTATGTATGCTATTTCCCTTGTTTTCCTTATGATATAATGCCAATTTCACATTTCCCATGATGCTAATAATGAAAATCAGATTTGCGAATTGAAATACTGGCCTTTATTTCTGTTTCTCAGATGGTAATGGGAAATGTCAATTGTTAGTTGGTGACACGGATTGATTGTAGTTTTGTTTATCTCGAAATAATGCTGTAGCGTTTGGTGATCAAATTTTTTCTCTCGAGTTTTCGTTTCTGTTTTCTTTCTTCTCACTGTCCTTCTTGCGCTATGAAGGTAAGCTTTTCAATTTGCAATTAATCTACTGTCTTAAGGATATGGGTTAGTCTTGGTTCCTATTGCAAGTAATAAACATATATCTGCTTTTTTGTAAATGTGATTAACTGTGGTAGTTTTATGTGATGTGTTTTTTATTGTTGTAAACCTTGCTGCCCAATGTGACACCCTGCAAAATTTCAAGCTTATGCTTCTTGCTAATTTTCTTGAGCTATTTCATTTCAGGTTGCATGCACAGGCTCTTACACTGGGAGCATTAGCTGGAGCTGCAGCAGTAGAATATTTTGATCGAAAGGCAGGGGAGAATGCCGAGCAAAGAAATTCTGGGCGATAAATATAATGTAACCTGAGTTCCTTGAATTCTTTGTACTGGGGATCTCCGATCTTAGTACTACATATACACGATGGCCTGGTGTAGTACAATTATGATGATAGCAAATTTTGCAATTGAATTTATACTGTAGTCCATTTATTCATAGAATAATGGGTAAAGCAACATAATCTAAACAATTTTTTCTACTCAAATAAAAATGCATGTGGGTCCCATGCACATAATAAAAATAAAAAATGCTGGTGTGAAAATCAATGTGTGAGTAGGTAAAAGTTTTTATATCATGTTACATAATACTAATTTTCCCCTAGAATAATATACTAAATTGAAATGTTTACTTGCATGTGGCAGAGTGAATATATTTCTTTCTAGTTGGAATGGATTAATTTTGGTGCTAGTTGCTTTATATATTTGTTCGCAATTTATGGCAGTTCACCCTTATTGAGATACGATACAAGCCCCTTTGTTGTTGCAGCAAGAAAAGGGGTGTAGCTAGGAAACTTGTGTTTGGAAAAAAGTTAAAAAGTCACCTTTAGAAACCCGGTGATGCACATGTGTGATACGTAAATAAGTGTTAAAAATAATTCTTCTTCCACGATTTTTTATTCAACCTAAAGGTTCGAATAGAAAAAAATATGTATATATAAGTTAAAAGTAATAGTAACATTTTACAGCAACAATTAAATAGAAAACAATTTATTATTATGAAGTTTATTTCTTAACAAAATTATTCAAAATTATCTACTAATATTTCATCAGAATAAAATCAGATAATTGACATGTCTTTAATATTTATATTTGTATCCTAATGGGATATTGAGGCTTTTGATTGGATAAGGTTCTTTGACAATGATAGTTTGTTTCCTCTTCCTAAGGATTTTTTTTTTTTTTTTTTTTTGGAGATACTCTTCCTAAGGAATTTTAGAATCTCTACTTGAGTCTCTCATAGCTCAACCTAAACCTTGGGGTCTTGGTTTGGTTGAGTGTGATACTTTGACCACGGGTCTTGGGTCAATGGATCATTATTAAAATAAGTCAGGTCCAAAATTAAAAAAAATAAATGAGTAAATATTTAAACTAGTTCAAAAAAAAAAAAATATTTATGGGGTCAAATTAAGGTCAGAGCAAGTGGATTAATTTTTTTGCACACTCCTAATTACAGTGTTATATATATCATTTAGAAAAACATTAAAATATTCACGAAATAAACATAGGAGAGTTTTTTTGTTTTTTGATTTTAATGATGATTGGCATGAACAGTGATTAGTTCTTAATATATTTACCTTGTTAACTTGGTTAGTTAATGAATTCAATTATGAGCATTGTTAGATAAACTTTAAAGAAAATTTTATGATATATGTTTTTTAAAAATATATAATTATTATAAAAAAATTAAATATACATTTCAATTTTAAATTTTTTTTATTTTATTTTAAAAACAATAGTCCACCAAAATAGCTTGAATTGTTATTCCCAAGGACATTGACCGACTCATACCAAATATGTAGCTGTATACATGAACAAAATCAATTAACGACTCCAGGGAGACTATCCAGGTATGATATGTAACGCCTCGCAACTTACAAGGATTAATGATTGTCCCCACACACTAGCATGAGACTTCTCAGCGTGTTTTTTTCTCACTTGCACACTTCCCGGAAAAACTTCCCAGGAGGTCACCCATCACAGAATTGCTCCAAGTCAAGCACGCTTAACTGTGGAGTTCTTACGATCCGGGCTACCGAAAAATAGATGCATCTTGTTAGTATAGGTAGTACCAATTAATTCTTATAAGTCATTCCCAACTGTACTGTCCCATACCAGCACAGTCTCTGGAATCCCTCTCTTTCCGATGTTATTCGATTCATTCATGTACCCCCGTCGCTGGAAGCCTGCCAGGAGCCGCTCCTTGTCCGTGCCCTTGCGCATCGGCAATCACTCTCCGCCCTCGTCAGCGCCCGGGATGTTACATCAGGAAGTGTGCGAGTGAGGACAAAGCATGCTAAAAAGTCTCGTGTTAGTGTGTGGGGACAGTCGTTGATCCTTGCAAGTTGCCAGACGTTACAAGTAGTATCAGAGCAGGTCCTCTCATCCAGTACGGTGTGGTTCGAGGACGAACCAGGCGGAAGCTGGTGGGCATGTAACATCCTGGGCGCTGACGAGGGCAGGGAGTGATCGCCGGTGCGGAAGGGCACAGACAAGGAGCGACTCCTGGCAGGCTTCCAGCGACGGGGGTACATGAATGAATCGAATAACACCGGAAAGAGAGGGATTCCAGAGACTGTGATGGTATGGGACAGCATAGTTGGGAATGGCTTATAAGAATTAATTGGTACTACCTATACTAACAAGATACATCTACTTTTCGGTAGCCCGGATCGGAAGAACTCCACAGTTAAGCGTGCTTGACTTGGAGCAATTGTGGGATGGGTGACCTCCTGGGAGGTTTTTCCAGGAAGTGTGCGAGTGAGGACAAAGCACGCTGAAAAGTCTCGTGTTAGTGTGTGGGGACAGTCGTTAATCCTTGCAAGTTGCCAGGCGTTACATAATACTATAGAATTGTGAATAATTTATAAGAAGTAATTGATACTACTTATACTAACAAGATAAATTTATTTTTAGATAGCCCGAAACGAAAAAAATTCATAGTTAAACATGATTAACTTGAAGCATTATGGGATGAGTGACCTCAGAGAAAATTCTTCAGAAGATATGTGAGTGAGAATAAACCAAATATGTAGCTATATACATGAACGAAATCAATTAACGACTCCAGATAGACTATGCAGGTATAATACTATACAATTACGAATAATTTATAAGAATTAATTGATACTACTTATACTAACAAGATATATTTATTTTTCGATAGGCCGAAACAAAAAAGTTTCATAGTTAAACATGATTAACTTGAAACATTATGGGATGAGTGGCCTCATGAGAAATTTTTTCAGAAGATATGTAAGTGAGAATAAAATACGCTGAAAATTCTTAATCCTTGAAGCGGTTACATATAAACTTTGAGTTTTCTCTCTTTAATTTTTAAATTTTTTTCTTTAAAAATACATTAAAGTGTGAGAAATATTTAATATTTAGTGTGAAAAATTAATAATATTTTAAAAACTCTACTTAAAAAAATTATATTGAAGGTGTAATTGTTGAGTATCAATTTGTTATGATTGAGTTTGTTAGTTTGTTATAATCTGTTAGTTTGTTATCTGTTAGTTAGTTAGTTAAACTAACCCAATTAGTTAGTAATTAACCCAGGTTAGTCTTTTGGTTTATTTTCCGTTTTAGCAGTTGATCTGCTATATATGTTATCTTTCTTTTCTTTCTACCTTACTTTTTTCTGATAATGAAATATTTAGTTTCTATTTTGTCTTGGAGTTCACAAATGGGATGGTTGAGTATCGATTCTTTCATGGTATCAGAGCTCTTCACAGAGCTCTGATATTCGCCATTTCCATTTTCCGCTTCAAGTTTCATTTGTTGTTTTCTTTCTTAATTTCATCTTGAATCACCGATTTGCTTCAGATCTATGGCGAATCAGAGTTATGTGAATACTGAAGAATCAATGGAGGAGGAAATTCCTAACGGTACCACTGTTCCAAGAAATGATGTGAGGTCCTCAGTTTCTAATGATGTTTCGAATCAGGCAAGCCCTTATTTCTTACATTCCAATGAGAATCCTTCACTTGTATTGGTCTCAACGTTGATGAATGGTAAGAACTACCATGGTTGGACCAGAGCCATGAAAATGGCTTTAGTATCGAAGAACAAATTTTCTTTTGTTAATGGAACCATATCAGTTCCAGATTTTACAGATCCAAAGTATGCAGCATGGGAGAGATGCAACACCATGGTTCTTTCATGGTTACATCGCTCAATCTCTGAGTCTATTTCTTAGTCAACTTTGTGGATGGACAAGGCTTCGGATGTTTGGAATGATCTCAAAGAGAGATTTTCGCAAGCTGATATTTTCAGAATTTCAGATTTGCAAGATGATCTTTACAAGTTGCGCCAAACTGATACCTCCGTGACGGATTATTATACACAACTGAAAATTTTGTGGGATGAATTAGAGGCATTGCAGCCAACTCCAACGTGCCAGTGCACTCATCCTTGTTGTTCAATAGCATCAGAAGTGAAAGCTATAAGAGAAAGAGATTATTCAATCCGATTTCTCAAAGGATTGAATGATCAGTTTTCAAATGTAAGGTCTCAGATAATGTTGATGAGTCCATTACCTTCGGTGAATCGTGCATTTTCCTTGGTTATGCAGCAAGAGAGACAGCTACATCTAGAAGGAGCCTTCACTAATAAAGAAAATCATAATTTTTTATAATTCTGGTGATCAATCCCAAAGCATAGGCAAGTCTCAAGCACGTGGTAGAGGACGTGGTACCTTCACAGGTAGAGGAAGAGGAGGTCCTTCGAGACTTTGTAAATATTGTGGGAAAACAAATCACACAGTTGAAACTTGTTTTGAAAAACATGGCTATCCTCCTGGCTACAATCAAAGAGGAGCACCTCACAAGGCTAATTATACAGCTGTACCACAAGATCAGATGGCATCATCAATGGAAGGCTCACAAAGTTCAGGTGACAGTTTTACTAATCACCAATATCAGACAATTTTTGAAATGATTCAGCATTCACTTCAAGAAGGAGGACCTCACACTAGCAATATGATCCAAGGAAAGTCTTTCAATACAGACACAACAGATTCCTCATCAGGTATCTTTACTAGGGAATGGATATTAGATACAGGTGCTACTGATCATATTACATGTTCCTTTATGAATTTGTCCTATGTTCACAAGATTAAGCCAATTGCTATTTTCCTACCAAATGGAGGTCAAGTCTTTTCACATTTTTCTGGTACTGTTCAACTATCAGAATCTCTCAAATTGACAAATGTGTTGTTTGTTAAAGAATTCAAGGAAAACTTGATATCAGTTGCTAAACTGATCATGGAATTTGACTATAGGGTGATTTTTCAGCATCCAACCTGCCTCATCCAGCACATGTCATCTCAAAGAACGATTGGTTCTGCTGATTTGAAGAAAGGATTGTATATTCTTCGAGATATTGGCTGTCAGGAGAAGCATAGCAGTCAAACTGATGCTGTCCAATTCAATAATAGTGGTTTTGTTACACAATCTGCCATTTCTAATAATTGGCACTCTCGATTAGGACATTGTTCCCAATCTGTAATAAAGGCTATGATAGCTCAATTTCCTTTTATCTCATGTAAGACTTTGGATGAACCATGTGATGTTTGCCATTTGGCTAAACAAAAATGCTTGCCTTTTGCTGATAGTAATACTGTTTCTATTCATGCTTTTGAATTAATCCATATTGACATATGGGGAACTTGTTCACTTAGCTCCATTCATGGACATCGTTATCTTCTGACAGTAGTGGATGATCATACTCGCTTTACTTGGGGTATCCTTATGAAATCGAAATCAGAGACTAGAAGCCACATTCAAGCATTTGTAACACTCATCGAAACTCAATTTAATATCACTATCAAATGTTTTCGTAGTGATAATGGTCCAGAGTTTTTAATGCATGAATTTTTCAGAAACAAAGGCATTTTGCATCAAACTTCATGTGTGGAATCTCCTCAACAAAATGGTGTTGTTGAAAGAAAACATCAACACATTTTAAACATAGCCAGGGCACTTTTCTTCCAAAGTAAACTTCCTTCAAGTCTTTGGTCTTACTGCATCACTCATGCCCTCTATATGTAATATCCCAGGAAAACAATAGTAATTTATAATACAATAAATTAATAATAGTAATAAATTATAAATTAGTAATAATAATAATGGATGATAAATTGTGATTATTTGATTGATTATTAAGCTTTAATGTTTGATTATTTGATTGGTAATGTTTGATTAGATTAGGATGAGTCAACAAAGTTTAGATATGATGATTCAACAAACATAAATTATTTAGATATGATGATTCAACAAACATAAATTGTTTAGATAAGATGAGTCAACAAACATAAATTGTTTAGATATGATGATTCAACAAACATAAATTGTTTAGATAAGATGAGTCAACAAACATAAATTATTTAGATATGATGAGTCAACAAACATAAATTGTTTAGATATGATGAGTCAGCGTGGAGTCAGTAATGTATAAGCCCAAAACTTCAACTATAAATAGAGGCCTAGCCTAACCAAACCAATTCACTCTTCAACATTTCTCCTCTACTCTCTCTCTCTCTCACTCCAAAAAAAGTTTATTTTAATTATTTTCAATTTTTATATTTTTCTGATTATCAATCGGTTCTCTGCCCCAAATTTTCCCTTTAGAAGTTAGCGAAAACGGAGACCAGGTAATCCTAATCCCTAGGTATTTTTAGGTTATATTTTATGTGAAATTTGGTATGTGTAATCCTAATCCCTAGGTATTTTTAGGTTATATTTTATGTGAAATTTGGTATGTGTAATCCTAATCCCTAGGTATTTTTAGGTTATATTTTATGTGAAATTTGGTATGTGTAATCCTAATCCCTAGGTATTTTTAGGTTATATTTTATGTGAAATTTGGTATGTGTAAATTTGTAATCCTAATCCCTAGGTATTTTTAGATTATATTTTATGTGAAATTTGGTAGGTGTAATCCTAATCCCTATAGAGTCAAGGGTTAGCTTTATATGAATTTTTGATGTAATCTCGATGCTTAGGGCACTATAGTTATATTTCCTATTAAATTTATTAGATGTGAATATTTGAATTTTTCTTTGGAAACTCTTGATATGATGATTGAATTTGGGTTTTTCTATGATAGATGTTGAATATTAAAATTATGATATTATTGAAAGATTGAACTTGGAAATTATGATATTATCGAAAGGTTGAATTTAGAAATTACACTCTTGATTGAATTGATGTGAAATCATGAAAACTATTTGTGATAAGATTGAATTGATTGTGTGTGATTGTAATAAATAATAGTGGGAAGATAGCTTTGGGATGGTACCTCCCAAAGTGATGAACACAACCTTGGGCTTTATGCCTCCGATATATTTATACGATGTGAACAGAGAATATCCGTTCTTCTCAAAGTGGTATCTGGCAGGGTTTCCCGGGATACTAGTAGCAACTTTGGGAAGAGGTGTCTGGCAGGATATCCGGGACACTAGGAAGATGTGAATTGATTATGGCCAATGTGATTTGTTTGTGACTGGCAGGGTTTCCCGGGTCACAGGGTAGACTGGCAGGGTTTCCCGGGTCTACCATGGTTCTCTTCCCACTACTCCACTAAATAAACTTAATAAAGATTATGAATGAAATTTGATCGATGTGAATATATGTTGAAGCTGATAATTTGATGTGATTATGATTAAGAATATATATGATAAATATTATATTGATATTTGATTTAATTAATGTGGAATTGATTTATCAAATTTGATTATATATATTTGATTTAATTTGTTATTAATTACATTAATTGTATTATGATTGGGATTACCAGCTTTGCTGACTTTTATGTTTGTTTGACTGCAATGATCCTGCTGGGATGCGGGGGAGCAGATTTTCAGTGAAGCGGATTGTAAAGGATGGGGCTAGCTGTGGGCAGTGAGGATCACAAAGCAGACTTTTCTGGCTAGTTTATGAGATTTAAATAAATGCATAATACATATTTCCTTTATTTAAACTTTAGTTTTAGTTTTGTTTTAATGTAATAAAGTTAGCCTTGCGCTTGACAACAGTACAAGCGCGGCGGTAACACTTCCCAAATTTGATTATTTTGAACTTCCGCTGTTATTTATAAAAATTATTGAATTTATTTATGCTATTATAAATTGTTAGAATTTGGGGTGTTACAAAATGGTATCAGAGCCCTTGGTTGCGGCTAGGGTTTGCTTTTGATACTGACTCGAGGGATCAAATATTCCTGAGTTAAATAAATACAAAAAAAAAAGAAATAAAATAATAGGACATAAGATAAATAAATAAATCGAGAGAGGTGGGAAGTGAAGGGTTATTTTTCTTGTCCTTTAAATATGATTTATGTTTTTGAAATTTTGATGATTATATGTTTGGAATTATTTTGTGATTTAAAATTATTATTGATATTATTCTTTATTTTTTTTTATACGCTATCTTTAGTAACTCGTTCTTATTTTAATAAAAGTAATTAGCTTTCTTTTAGAATTGTTCTTGAATTGATTAAATTTTTTCTAGCAAATGAAAGATGATATATGCAATAAAAGTTTCTATTTGTTTAAAGAAGATATTCAGTTTCGAAACTTTTATATCTTTTAGCTTGGTTAAAGTTAACAATTCATTAATTTGTAGTATTTTAAATTCATTGCATTATATGTGTTCTTGTTTTCTTAATTATGAATTACTCTTGGTTGTTTGCTTATTTTAAGGGGGTTTCAAAAAAAATAAAATAAATAAATAAATAAGTTTCGAGGACGAAACTTCTTTAAAGAAGGATAGAGTGTAATACCCCATATTTTTATTAATTTTAACCTTATGCCTTTAGTTAATTGAGAAACTCAAACTTTTAAGTTTCGAGGACGAAACTTCTTTTAAGGAGGGTAGAATGTAATATCCCAGGAAAATAATAGTAATTTATAATACAATATATTAATAATAGTAATAAATTATAAATTAGTAATAATAATAATGGATGATAAATTGTGATTATTATGCTTTAATGTTTGATTATTTGATTGGTAATGTTTGATTGGATTAGGATGAGTCAACAAACATAAATTGTTTAGATATGATGATTCAACAAACATAAATTATTTAGATATGATGATTCAACAAACATAAATTGTTTAGATAAGATGAGTCAACAAACATAAATTGTTTAGATATGATGATTCAACAAACATAAATTGTTTAGATAAGATGAGTCAACAAACATAAATTATTTAGATATGATGAGTCAACAAACATAAATTGTTTAGATATGATGAGTCAGCGTGGAGTCAGTAATGTATAAGCCCAAAACTTCAACTATAAATAGAGGCCTAGCCTAACCAAACCAATTCACTCTTCAACATTTCTCCTCTACTCTCTCTCTCTCTCTCACTCCAAAAAAAGTTTATTTTAATTATTTTCAATTTTTATATTTTTCTGATTATCAATCGGTTCTCTGCCCCAAATTTTCCCTTTAGAAGTTAGCGAAAACGGAGACCAGGTAATCCTAATCCCTAGGTATTTTTAGGTTATATTTTATGTGAAATTTGGTATGTGTAATCCTAATCCCTAGGTATTTTTAGGTTATATTTTATGTGAGATTTGGTATGTGTAATCCTAATCCCTAGGTATTTTTAGGTTATATTTTATGTGAAATTTGGTATGTGTAATCCTAATCCCTAGGTATTTTTAGGTTATATTTTATGTTATATTTTATGTGAAATTTGGTATGTGTAATCCTAATCCCTAGGTATTTTTAGGTTATATTTTATGTGAAATTTGGTATGTGTAATCCTAATCCCTAGGTATTTTTAGATTATATTTTATGTGAAATTTGGTAGGTGTAATCCTAATCTTTATATGAATTTTTGATGTAATCTCGATGCTTAGGGCACTATAGTTATATTTCCTATTAAATTTATTAGATGTGAATATTTGAATTTTTCTTTGGAAACTCTTGATATGATGATTGAATTTGGGTTTTTCTATGATAGATGTTGAATATTAAAATTATGATATTATTGAAAGATTGAACTTGGAAATTATGATATTATCGAAAGGTTGAATTTAGAAATTACACTCTTGATTGAATTGATGTGAAATCATGAAAACTATTTGTGATAAGATTGAATTGATTGTGTGTGATTGTAATAAATAATAGTGGGAAGATAGCTTTGGGATGGTACCTCCCAAAGTGATGAACACAACCTTGGGCTTTATGCCTCCGATATATTTATACGATGTGAACAGAGAATATCCGTTCTTCTCAAAGTGGTATCTGGCAGGGTTTCCCGGGATACTAGTAGCAACTTTGGGAAGAGGTGTCTGGCAGGATATCCGGGACACTAGGAAGATGTGAATTGATTATGGCCAATGTGATTTGTTTGTGACTGGCAGGGTTTCCCGGGTCACAGGGTAGACTGGCAGGGTTTCCCGGGTCTACCATGGTTCTCTTCCCACTACTCCACTAAATAAACTTAATAAAGATTATGAATGAAATTTGATCGATGTGAATATATGTTGAAGCTGATAATTTGATGTGATTATGATTAAGAATATATATGATAAATATTATATTGATATTTGATTTAATTAATGTGGAATTGATTTATCAAATTTGATTATATATATTTGATTTAATTTGTTATTAATTACATTAATTGTATTATGATTGGGATTACCAGCTTTGCTGACTTTTATGTTTGTTTGACTGCAATGATCCTGCTGGGATGCGGGGGAGCAGATTTTCAGTGAAGCGGATTGTAAAGGATGGGGCTAGCTGTGGGCAGTGAGGATCACAAAGCAGACTTTTCTGGCTAGTTTATGAGATTTAAATAAATGCATAATACATATTTCCTTTATTTAAACTTTAGTTTTAGTTTTGTTTTAATGTAATAAAGTTAGCCTTGCGCTTGACAACAGTACAAGCGCGGCGGTAACACTTCCCAAATTTGATTATTTTGAACTTCCGCTGTTATTTATAAATTATTGAATTTATTTATGCTATTATAAATTGTTAGAATTTGGGGTGTTTATGCTCATTGTTCTGATGCTTACTCGAAATTCTGTCACAATGTGAGTTCTGTGATTGAGCCACATACATATAAACAAGCTATCCAAGTTACATAATGGATCAGTGCAATGAAGGAAGAAATTGATGCACTTGATCGCAATAACACATGGACATTTGTGAATTTGCCTAAAGGAAAAAAGCCTATTGGATCCAAATGGGTTTATCGGGTAAAGCATAACGCAAATGGATCAGTTAATCGATACAAGGCAAGGCTTGTCGCAAAGGGATACAATCAAATGGAAGGTGTTGATTATTTTCAAACCTTTTCCCCAGTTGCCAAATTAACTACAGTTCGTCTTCTTCTAACTGTTGCAGCTTCTAGTGGTTGGTTTTTGGAACAACTAGATATCAACAACGCTTTTCTTCATGGAGATCTCTTAGAAGAAGTATACATGTCCATACCTGAAGGTGTTGTTTCTCCTCATCCTAATCAGGTTTGCAAACTTACAAAGTCTCTTTATGGACTCAAGCAAGCTTCACGTCAATGGAATGCAAAATTGACTAATGAACTTCTTGCTCTTTGATATGCGATCAGCATATAAGGAATTGTAAGATAAAAAAAGGAAGAATGTTACTTAATCTGATGCAAGAAAAGGGCAAAATCAATGTTGATTCGTCAAATATCTTAATCTGAGGTTATGTACTGATTTTATGTTGATTTCATAGGAGAAATGCACAAATTGGAGCTGAAAAGGACAAAGTGAAACTAAAGGCTCACGCTACGAGAATGGGAATGGCGCTTGCAGCAAATTCAGATTTTAAATTCGAAATTTGAATTCAAATTTATTTTAATTAAATCTTTCCGTTAAACGTTTCTGTAATAAATTCATACTTTAATATTTCCGTTATAACGTTTATGTAATAAATTGTAAGGTTTTCGTTATACGTTTCGTCAGAAGGGCAATCTTGTAATTTCACGTTCACAGCAGAAAAGAAGAAGAAAGTGACTCAGTCAATGCATAAAAGAAGACCTAAAATCTCACGCTCACAGCGCGAGAATGGCGCTCAGAGCGTGGGAAGAAGAAAATTGGCAGAAGGTCCCGCGCTGAGAGCGCGAGATCCGCGCCATCAGCGTGGGAGGTGCGAAAAGATGGAAATTCAAATTTCACATTTTAGGTCAAAGTCTCTTATAAAAAGAGACTCAACCTTTGAAGGAAAAGACATCTCTGAATACACATCACAAGACCTAGAGGAGGCGTTCTTCGTGTTCATCACTCTGTTCTTGTACTCTTCTTTATTTTCTTTTCAGTTTATGTTGAAATCAGATCAGCGATCATGATGTTGATTGGCTAGATCTATTTCTGTAGTCAGGGGCATGATCCCTTTGTAAACAATTGCTACAAGGATTGAATCATTCTATGTATTGAGTTAATATATTTCATCTTTTATCTTGAGCGTATTGATATTATTTCTGTTAGATCTGATCAACCTAATAGGGAATAATATTCTGGGGATCAGGATTCACAATAGGGATGTTGGAATACTGATCCTGAAAGGAGATAAAGATGACTCTCCATGCATGTTCTAGGGATAGACTTGTATGGATTGCAGTCGTGGGATTTATCTACATAATGCTTATTTTCAGGCGGAATTACTAAGGGATTAGGGTTCCAATTGAAGTAAAGGGTTAGATCGCCAAGGGATTGGGATCTAACTAATTATCTCTAAAAGATGATAATTTGTCTGAGTTGTTAATTTCAATAGGTTTTATGAATCAATCCGAAGTAAAATTGGGCACAATTGGTGAATGTACCCTGGCTACAGTCTTCTTCATCACTTCTTCTACAAAAACAATTTCTGCATTTATTTTAAGTCTTTTTCAATAAAAACCCTAAAAATAAGTCTTTACATTTTGAGTTACCATAGTGTGAAAACACCCATTGATTTATCTAACTTAAGAGGACTGGTTGTAGTAGTAGTTGTTTATCAATCCCTGTGGAGACGATACTTACTTATCACTTTTATTACTTGGAACGATCGGTGCACTTGCCGATTACGCAACACTCTTGGATATATACAATCTGGTGCTGATCATTCTTTGTTTACTAAACAAACTCTTGATTCCTTCACTGCACTCTTGGTTTATGTAGATGACATGATCTTAACTGGGAATAATATGGCTGAGATCAATGCTGTCAAACATCATCTTGATGATTTATTTAGCATCAAGGATCTTGGCCTTCTCCGATTCTTCTTGGGGTTTGAAGTTGCCAGATCAGATCGCGGTATTGTCCTGAATCAAAGAAAATACACTCTTGAATTGCTGTCAGACAGTGGGTTGATTGGTGCTAAACCCGCTTCTACTCCTATGGCACCTACACTTCGTTTGTGTCAAAATCAAGGAGCACCATGTCATGATCCAGCAGCTTATCGCATAATGGTTGGACGACTCTTATACCTCACTAACACACGGCCTGACATCTCCTTCGCAGTTCAACAACTCAGCCAATTTGTGGCTCATCCCATGCAGTCCCATTTTGATGCAGCCCTTCGGGTCTTGAGATATCTTAAAGGTTCTCCAGGCAAAGGCATATTCTTCTCTTCTCAAAATTCCGTTAATTTGGCAGCATTCGCAGATGCAGATTGGGCAACATGCCCTGATACTAGAAAGTCTACAACCGGATTTTGTGTCTTTCTTGGATCCTCCTTGATCTCATGGAAATCCAAGAAGCAAAATACTGTTAGTCGTTCTTCTGCAGAGGTAGAATACCGCGCCTTGGCCACTTTGACATGTGAGGTGCAATGGTTGACTTATCTTCTTCATGATCTTCACATTCCCATATATTCTCCTGCTATGCTCTATTGTGATAACCAAGCTGCTGTGCACTTAGCACATAATTCTACTTTTCATGAAAGGAGTAAGCATATAGAACTGGACTGCCACATCACCCGTGAGAAGATCAACAGTGGTTTAATACGTTTGATTCCTGTTTCCACTCATCAACAGCTTGCTGACATCTTCACGAAGGCGCTCCATCCTGCTCCTTTTCGGGAATTGTTGTCCAAGTTGGGATTTTGTGATATCCACCTCCCAACTTGAGGGGGGTGTTGAGTATCAGTTTGTTATGATTGAGTTTGTTAGTTTGTTATGATTGAATCTGTTAGTTTGTTATCTGTTAGTTAGTTAGTTAAACTAACCCAATTAGTTGGTAATTAACCCAAGTTAGTCTTTTGGTTTATTTTTTGTTTTAGCAATTGATCTGCTATATATGTTATCTTTCTTTTCTTTCTACCTTACTTTTTTCTGATAATGAAATATTCAGTTTCTATTTTGTCTTGGAGTTCACAAATGGGATGGTTGAGTATCAATTCTTTCAGTAATATATATTTAAAAGACTGGCATAATATATTTATAAATAAAGACTTTAAAGAATCCAAATAATAGTTCATTTGTTTTGTAAAAATTCAGTGAATAATAGTTTGTGTATCGATTATATGATTATATGGTTTGTTTTAATCGCAATTATATGATTAGGGAAATGATACTCTCATGCTACATGAGATAACATCATTTTCCTACACAAATTCGTTTTCCGTGCCAATTAATTTTTCTTTTCTTTTTAAATATAAATTATGGGACCCACATTCAATTTCTCTCTACTTTTTTTCTCTCCTACAATCATACAACATAAGAAAAGTTGAACCCATATGATTATATGATTTTATTTTATTTTATTTTGCCAATTTTTACATTAAAAACTCTCATCTTTATTTTCCGAAGTGAGCGTGGGCTTGAAAAGATGAATAAACGAGCGTTTTAAGTTAGCATATAAAAGAGAACCAAATACTAAACCCTAGTTTCTGCCACCCTTCTTCACCGCAGCACACTTCTTCACATTCGGGTGTAGCCTTAAGGTAATCCTTTCTGTCTATGCTCTCTGCTGCTTTCTGTAATCCCGCTTTGACCTATTCGTTATATTTGGATGAATTTCGATTTGGTTTATTACTTTTTATACGAACAGAGAACCACAGATTCTGAAAACGAATCTCAGTTTTGTTTTGTGTTTTTTGGATGAGTGGTTTCAGAGGTTCATAATAAAAATTGAAACAAAAAAATGAGTCGAGGAGGTGCAGTTGGTCCCAAGGGAAAGAAGAAGGGTGCGACATTCACCATTGACTGCGCGAAACCAGTGGAGGACAAGATCATGGACATTGCGTCTCTCGAGAAGTTCCTTCAAGAGAGGATTAAGGTTGGTGGCAAGGCCGGTGCTCTCGGCGATGCTGTCTCTGTTACACGTGAGAAGTCCAAGATCACTGTTACTTCTGACAGCAACTTCTCCAAACGGTAATTTATTTATTTTTTATTAAATTAATTGTGTCGTGAATTAATTTGGGATGCAATCGTTTGCTTTTCAGCAATGGTAACCTTTTATTGTCACTATTTGAGCATACTCTCATTCTTGCTTTTAATTAGATAGGTAGTTAGTTCCATTTACATCTTGATATAAGGCAAAGCCATGCATTATTTATGTTTAGTTTTGAATCATTTGTGAACTACATTGTTCTTTCATTGAGTAGTCTCCTGGTCTTTGGTTAGGATAGTGATTTGACATAAAAAATTAGACACTACTGGTCCATTATATTATGATTATTTTTTCGGGATGGAGTTTTTTTGGGGGGAAAGTGTGTATTCTTTTAAAGGATACGCATTTATATCCTTTTAAGAGAGATAAAGGAACGAACTTGGGGAAGAGAGAGTCGAGGGAAAATTTGTAATTTAAAATTTTAAAAAACACACTACATTCATCTAAAAGGACCATCCTATTAAATGACAAACAATAAACCCTTTTTTTTCCGTTTAATATATGCATATTGCTAAGGCTTTATCTCTATCAACCATAAAACTAAGTTGTTTTGGAGGTTTGGGGAATTAATCAATGATATTTTAGAAATTTTGATGTGTTTCTTGTTATAGGAATTTTATCAAAACACCTGTTATTAATCCCCCAATCTCTAAAACGACAGAGTTCTGGGGACGATGAAGATAACTTTATCTCATGTTGATGGGGAAATAATAACCCTATTGCTAAACATGAAATAACGACAAATCTACTCTGTATGCTGACATGTATAGAATTTTGGGATGTTGTTGGTATTTTTGTTGGGTTTTTATTGTCTGAGTTGTAATATTGGATGCTCTCGAAAAAGGAAGATGTCTCTATTTGCCTTGCTTTTAATCCCCTGCTTGTAAATGCTTTGGTTGATTTATAATTGTTCATTATTTTAGACTTTACTGCTTTTTTTGGTATTTAGATGTACTATCAATAAAAACTGATTGAAATTTTGCACCACCATCCTATCTTCAACTTTAGGGCTCGGTGTTTTCTACATAATTTACTTTTGTGATTTGATTTTTTATATTACTTTCATTCATGTTTATTTACATAAACTAACGTATGTTTTTTAACATCTAACCTGGTTCCAGGTACCTCAAGTACTTGACAAAGAAGTATTTGAAGAAACACAACGTACGGGACTGGCTCAGGGTGATTGCTTCTAACAAAGATAGAAATGTTTATGAACTGAGGTACTTCAACATTGCTGAGAATGAAGGAGAGGAAGAAGATTAATCATTTAATCTGCTTATTCATCTGAGAACCTTGTTTACTCTGTCTCAGTGTTAGCTTCTTTTTTTGGCAAGTGTTGCTTGAGATATGTTGCTTCTTTTACATTTGTTGCAATTTAACAGTTTTGTTTATTTAAGAGCCGCGGTGCCATTTATGTTGGATTGGGGGTAATTGAGTTCATCTACGCCTTTGATGCAATCCATTGGGTTATCTTACTTTGCCCGGACCCAATATAATTACTTGTATTTTCATATCATCTCAAATCCTTCTCCATCTCTTTTCCATCAGTTTCCCTATTAATTGTTCCCACATTGTTTGGCGCTTGAATTAGGTTGATCAAGTGATCAGTTGATTACCCACCCCTTAACACTCCCAGTCACGAATAGTCCAAGAAGTAATGAGCATGGTGTTTTGTATAAGGCGGCTACAAAATTGAACAAGAACAAGTACTGCGAGTTTTAGTCACAATACTGACTAATGTTACACCCTCCTAGTTTTGGGGTAAAAAATGAAGGGGTTTATAAATTTTAGACTAAAACCCCCTTTGGGTGCTTAATAAAAAACGGTTTCTACTTTCGTCCTTTACAAATAACAATATCCATATTAGTTCTTTTTTAAGATTAAATTGGGTCTTCATTGAATTTTTGAGAAATTACATTTTCAAAGAACCGGAATTGTAGAGGGATCAAAAATTAATTTTTTTATTTAAGAGATGAATGTGGGGGACTATGTTTTTATTAGAGACCTAAAATGGGCTTTATTCTAAATTTTATATTGCTACACCAATTTTTATTTTTATTTTTATTTTTTGTAGTGGAGACAATAAATAAGAGAGTAAGTGAGATGAGAAAAGGAAAAAAGAAATTGTGGTTGCCACATTTTTATTATCTCATCTCCAAAAGGATTGTTGGTGCAGGAACGTAAGATTTATAAACCCCATAATGATTTATCATCATTTATGCCTCACAAAAATATAAGTTTTTGTCTTGGGTTTTATAAGACTTATGTTGTAGGAAAAATGATTTTGTGTTATGTTATAAAGATTCGTTTTGCGTGCTGAAATTTTTTTTTTGTTGCGGGTCCCACAAAATGTTATGTGTGTAGGAAATTTTTTGTGGTCATGTTAAATGATAGATGATAAACTCTCTAATAATACATACATTTAATTGATACTATGATATCAATTTTTCACCACAAATTGATCGTCTTGATCCTATATTAAACAAAAAATTGATGTAAACAAAGTGATATTAAATAACCATTTTGATTATTTTATTTTTGGGGAAAAAAATCTCCGATATTACTTTAGACAACTTTGTCTAATGTTCATCGAAATGACGTCAAAAATTAAAAAATTAGAATGATAAAGACTATTATAACTCTGAAATAAATTAAAATTATAAAAATACCATGATTTTCATCCCAAAATGATGTCGTTTCGATGAACATTAGATAAAGTTATCTAAAATAACTTTAGAAAAACAAACTCTTTATTTTTTTGTCATTTTGGTCTTTTAATATTGAAGGATGACCTTATTAAACTTGCATTTTTTAAAATAAAGTAAAATGAATGTTTACTTTTTTATACTATAATATTAAAATGATTCATATTAATTTATTATTAATGCTTAATATTTTTACAGTATTATTAAATGTGTATTATCTTATCATTATTAAAAAAAAAACCACTAATAATGTGGTCATGCACAAAGCTCTTATTCATGCCACGACAGGAGAGAATGAATTTTTTTAGTGAATTTCTTATATATTAAAGTTAGGATTTTATAATTCTCATTTAAATGAGAATTATAATTTTCTTACACACCATTCGATTTCCGTGCTGACATGGATCTTTCATATAATTTTTTCTAACACATGGGTCTCACATGTTTTTTATCTCTACAACGTAAGATTTCAATTCTCCATCAACATGAGAATTATAAAATTCTTAAAGTTATTAAAACCGAATGGTTATCGAGAAATACCTTGAAGCATGATGATAGGGAATTTTCAATGATGATCGTGAAATTTATTTTCAATGATCGAGAAGTACTTTTAATATTTTATTTTCGGGAAAAGTGTTTATCCTTTTAAATGACATAATTTATATCTTTTTACTCTCACAAAGATATGGGGCCCACACCTTTATTTTTTTTGTCAACTCTCTATTCTCCTTTATATATCTTTTTCTCTCACTTAAAATGATACAACTTTACATCATTTAAAATGACACACACTTTACCCTCTATTTTCAAAACCCTAACTTTTCATGAATCATTCATAATTATTTATGGAAAAACACAAATTCTTAAACAGATGCTTTGATACCATATGTAAGTAATTTCATCACTGATTCATGTTCATCTTAAAATCATACCAAGAACATGAAAGGAGATTTTCAGAATTCATAAGTTTCACATAAGGGTCCTTTTCTCCATTATTGATGCGGAATAACTTTGATGGTGAAATGTCTTTCTCTAAGCCTTAACTTTTATCTGTTCTTGTATCTTCTTAATAGGGATTTGATACAACTTTTATAGGCAGACTCAGAAGGAACTTTATTTTCTGTCAGACACCCTTATCAGAAAACTGACCATATGTAACTGGCCTATCAACAGTTATCCTTATGTAATTTACCTTTAATGACCAAATTACCATAATATCTTTTTTATTAATTAAACTAACTGACACATAATATTACACATATACAAATAGTTTTACACGAGTGATTTCGTGGTGGGTTTTTTCTTGCTCTTTATTCCCTCCTATTCATTATGTTAGTTACGTCATTTTCCTACAAATTTCTCCAATATTTGCCTTTCTTTCTCCAACCATATGTGACATAATCATGATCCAGAATTTACTTACAATAACTTGGATATTTGTGCATTGCGTGTTCAAATGGCCCTATATTCATTCCATCTCATAATTAACTTTCTTTATTTCTTTTCCGTCTCTTTCTCATACCATTGCTTGCATTTTAAGGTTCTTCTGCATTGGCAGAACACTGCCTTCCTTCGTTGTCTTCATCTCAGACTTCAATTTCCAACACTAAGATAAATGAACTTGAATGCTTTACCTTGCATGCAGAACTAAAATGAGCCAGCAACAACAGCACAGAGTCCCCCACTTCTTAAGGCAAAAACTTGCAGTTCTAGTGGTGCTTCCATTATTATCCTCACGCCATCTCTTACCATTAACACATCACCACTGTCATCCCTTTCCTTTCAGGTTCAAGCTGTCCCTTTGCCTAACAAGTAAAAACTGACTTTGCAAGACAAAAAGGAAGGGTAACTACCACTTCATTACATCATCTTCAACGTCAGATTTATTGGTCAAACACTTCAATGTGTTTCTGTCAGAACTCAAATAAGACTTCCATCATCGTCCTCTTTTCATATTATTACTAGCGCTGATAACAGAAAGTCTTGAAAAAGAAAAAATCTACTGAGATCGGTGGAGGATCCAGAAAATTAACGAAGTGTGACATTGAACAAATTCAGATACAATGATGGAGGATGAAGCAAATGTTCCAACTTGTAATAATGGAAATTGAGGTTTGAGAGCTGATTCTTGAGAGGAAATTAAAGGGGCAGGATATCGTAACAACCAACTAGAATCACTATCGATCAATTTTACTATTAGATAGATTATGTTGATCCAATAGATATATTTATTTCTATCTTTGTATGATTATGATCCTCATATTTAATGTAAAAGCATTAGATATGAGAAATCATAACCATACAGAGGTGAAAATAAATATAAAATATTAAATGTGAGGAATCATAACCATACAAAGATGAAAGTAAATATAACCGTTGGATCAACATAATCGATCTAATGATGAAATTGATTGGTAGTAATATTGATAGTTACTCTAATTAATTGTTATAATATCCTACCCCAAAATTAAATTAAAAAAAACTTGTATTTTAATATAAGGATATTTTTGTATGTTTCAATCATAATTTAAGGGTGAACACTTGCCCCCCTTTCTCATCTATATATCTCCATCTGCCTTTGCTCAGGGTGGCATTTGACAGAGTAAAAAAAAATTTATATGAGAACCACGATTTTCAGAAATATGATGGAAAATCCAATTTACTATAGTATCAAAAATAAAAAATTTAAAAATATTCAATTTCTCAAAATTTAAAAATATTCAATTTCTAAAAAATCCTAAAAAAAAAAAAAAAAAAACTTTGTACCAAACTCGGTGAGTGGAAAGTTGGAAGATTGATACACAAGATGGTACAGACTAGTGAGGGTTAAAGTATCATTTTAAAGTTTTTGGACAAAAGAATTATACAATTAAAACTGATTGAATAAGTTTTTCCAAAGTAATGCAGTCAAACATGTCATTTATGCTGACGGGACTAGTCCCGTCACTTAAACTGACAGGACTCGTGCCACGTCAGCGTCACGTAGGCAGTCCAATTACCGTAAAACTTTGGAAGACCATAACTTGTGACTCAGGTATCCAAATCACATGATTTTTTTTTGATTTCACATAACTTTTCGAGATCTACGCAATGACACCTCATTTGACATATTTTATCTGTCACATAGTTTGAGTTTATAAAAATTGTACCACAGTCAAAAGAGTGTATATTCATAAGATCTTCAAACTATATTTGTGTGAGATAAAATATGTCAAAGGAGGTGTCATTACGTAGATCTCAAAAAGTTATGTGAAATCAAAAAAAAAATCATGTGATTTGAATACCCGAGTCACAAGTTAGAGCCTTCCGAAGCTTTACGGTAATTGGACTGCTTACGTGGCGTTGACGTGACACGAATCCCGTCAATATCAGTGACGGGACTAGTCCCATCAACATAGGTGACATATTTGACTGCATTACTTTGAAAAAACTTATTCAATCAACTTTAATCGGATAATTCTTTTATCCAAAAACTTTAAAAGGGTGCTTTTCCTGACTAGTGAGAAATAGCTATTCATTAACATAGGGATTTGCAAGAAAACACTCGAGACCTTTGGACTATTAATATATATTAATATTTAAGAGGTTTGTCTGGATTGACATTGTTTTTTTAAACAAAACTTTAATACTGCTCTTCATCCCACCTCTTTAACTTGTATCTATTAGTGCTGATAATAGAAACTCCAAAGGATTATAATAGTTTCTAAAAAAGGATAATTTCGCTAGATCAAGACATGGCAATTTGACTACTGTGGACGGCTAATTTGCAGTTTGCAGATGTGTTTGGTGTTGTATCCTGAAGCAATATAAGAATAAGAATTCAACACAGTTAATACTGATCAGAAAAACAAGTCTCATTATGTTCAAGATATAATTAATTTCTCCATATATTGTGTATCATGCATTCATATCATTAAAGATAAGTGAGCATCAGGAAACCAGAAAACAACAAACTGATCTCGTTTTAACTCTACGTGAACATTTTATTATCTACAGAACAAGACAAAATAGCTTAATAGTTTATGAGAAGTTCAAACTTATCTATAATTATGTATTGAGCTAACTGAACTTCATTAAAAACAAAAACAAAAGTACAAAGAACATTGTCCAAATTGACTTTTTCCTCGTGTCATGGTCAAACAGAGATGAAGGTGAAGCAAGCCTGAGAATATGGAAATAAACTCCAATGCAAAGCAACACATTGCTGCAGTGGAAGAGTGTTAAATAGGTCCTCTTTGTTTGATCAAGTGCAGATGTAGCTCCGTATGTGAACCCTCTTTCTTCTGCTTCTAACCTGAAGTTGGCCTGCATATTCCATTTAACACTACAAAAAACGAATCACATTCACACAAAAAGCTCTGTTTGTTAAAGTGACACGCATCTAACTTACAATCAAGTGAATCACATACATGCAAACCTTAACTTACTGTTCTCAACATAAAGACATGCACACCCGTGGGGCAAGAGAGATCAATAATCTAACCTTAGTTCAACAATATTAACTCATCATTCCACCAAAATTCAAACAAATTGGGCTGAGCTAGATAGGAATAGTACTAAAGAAGAAGGTAGGAAAGTCACGTTGGAGAAGTGGAGCACGTGCAAAATCAGACTAATTAACTAGCTTGAGCTAGATTAGAATTGGAGATAGATGGTGCACGTGCCCTGCTTCTCCAACAGGACATACCCACCAATCAAACGTATAGTGAACCAAGTTGACAATGTTACAATTGAGAGTGCGAGAGAAGCTGGAGGAGAAGCTCATGCATTTATACACATTGTTGTCAAGAGAGAGACACACACAAATGAAGTGACTGTGTGAGTGAGTGAATGAATGAGGATTTAAAGAGATTGAGTCTTGAAGTGGGTATTCTTTAATGACGCATGTGAGCTAAAGAAGCAATCATCTCCCATTTTCAAACCCAATTGAGAAGAACTGAGACTGAGTCTGAGGTTATGGCTCTTGTATCAAGAATTTGCAAGTCCGTGAATTACGTACGCCAATATTAATAATCTGTTTTTGGACAGTGTGATGCACGTTCTGTGTGGAAGGTGGAGAGTGCAAAGTGAAACTTAGAACTGATAGCATTTGTATTCTAGATTTGACCGTCAGTTTGACATGCATGGCCCAGTGAATCTTATTCTTACTTACGGGTTGATATTGAATAAAAGATGCACATATATCATTACATACTTGTCGGATACTTTCTGCCGCCAAAAATGGAAAATTACCCCCCACTTTTTTCTTTTTTTCTTTAAATTATTGGATAGGAAATTCTTATGTAATAGTGATCAAAATGTCATTCATCACCAATTTTTTATCCAAATGACACGCGAATTTACTTCTCAATATGGAATAAATCTTTGGTGCTACTGTAGCACATAAATTCAATACATCTTACTAATGAGAGCATTACACATCATAAGAGACAAAAAAAAAATTGTCAGAGGAAAGAAGATTTTAACTGATATGTAATATTTCTATTGGTGGGAGGTATTAAATCTTTGGTGCTACATTAGCACCAAAGATTTATTCCTCAATATGTCACGTGAGTAAATTCGTTGGGCACTATAGTGAACTCAATTTAGTACGTTTATGGTGGACACCAAGTTCGTTACCCGAGATGAACTTGGTACTTGGTGGAACAGTAACCATTGTGCCACTGTTTCCACACAAATTTACTTAAATGTCATGCTCTTGAACTAATTTTCCAAACTGTCACGCAGGCAAGATCGCTCGCAGCAGTAGCGAACTATGCATGATGATGTGTCAGGAAGCTGGTGGTGTCATAGTTCGCTTCTGACACAGGCGACCTCTGTTTTTAACTAAGTTCGCCTATCATATAGGCGACCTTCATTTTTTTTTTAAAAAAAGATACTTGTTATCCACTAAAAATGTGACACGTCATCAAACCGAGTTCGCCTGTGTCAGAAGCGAACTTGCCCCCGTGGCATATTGGGAAATAAGACTGTTCGCGTGGCATTTAGGTAAAAAAGTTGGTAAGCAGTGACATTTTGGTCAGTTACCCGTACTTGGTGTCCACCAGAAACATAACACGTCAGCATAATGAGTTCGCTATAGTGTTCGGCAAACTTGTCCACGTGGCATATTGAGAAATAACACACATTTTGGTCAGTGTTCCAAATTTTTATCTTAATTTTAAATTAATATTTTTAAACCACAGCTTTATATATGTAAAAAGGTTTATCATCTATCATTTAACACGGCCACAAAAAACTTCCTACACTCACAACATTTTATGGGATCCGCAGCACACAAAAAAACTCTGACACGCATAACGAATCTCTATAACATAACACAATCACTTTTATTATAATATAACTTTTATATAACCCTATGTAAAATGTTAATGTAATAAAGCGAGGATAGTATGATTAGGGATAAATAAAGAAGTGTAACTCCTTTGTATATGTTAACGAACGGAAATTGTTAATTTTACATGGCATGTCAAAAGTTGAAGAAAGCCATGACCCAGAATTGACGGCAACGAGGGATTGGTCTTTGGGGGAGGCATTGGCAGGAGTAGTGGTAAAGGTGCAAGCTTTACACGGTGGGGATTATAGACTGATGGCTGGGTGTAAAGACAGAGGCGCAGATAAGCAGAAACAGTAATGAATTGCCACTTGGGGTTGCGTGTTGGATACTAGATTTTGATTTATGCCATCGAGGAAAGAGAGGAAATCATTTGGAAGGAAATACCTGGAGAAGTTTGTGTAGGTTTTTGACCAGCAAAAGAGAGTCCCAATGCTGATCTGATTCTCTCCATAGCGCATCATGCCTATAATCTACGGTGGATTCCAAAAAATTTATAGTAATGTTCTACGTAAGAGCCGTCTCAGTAATGCTCGAATTGGGTTGTATCCTTTTGAACGCACTTTTTTTGGTCAAGAATCAAGATCGCTTACTATCCTATTGCAAGTTACCAAAGCACGGAAGTACGAGACTTACGCAAGTAGGATAAAAATATCTTTTTGATTATTTCTAATATTATTTTTTGAAGAGATATAAAGTCTTAATTCTATATACACCTCAAATAAAATTGCCTCTTATAAAAAAATATATATAATTTATCCTAAAATAAATACTATTGTAAGATGAAACTTAGAATTTCACATAAAATGATCATAATTCAGTTGGCAGTAAAGGAATTGAATAAATAAAAATAAAGGGTCTTAGTTTGATTCTCACATGTCATCCTTAAATATCTTCGTCCCTGACTCTTTGTGAACATATCATGAGAGCTAACTCATATCAAAAAAATAATTAGAATTAGGTTAATTTAAAAATAAAAAAAATCACATACAAAAATATAAGGGTTTGATGTATGATGTGTATGAATTTTGGGCTCTTCTAGACTAACTTTTACGAGAGACTCTCCCAATGTTGGTCTCCGGATTTTTCTTATCATGTGTCACGGGGATGCTGTGTTGAAGGGCTGAATGAAATTCGGAAATTTTAATCTAGTGATTTATCTAATAAAACCGGAATGGTTGTCCATTCACATGTTTCACCCGGTCATGAATTTTTTTTTAATAGGATACTCATTTTTCATATTTAAGAATTGCACGTCAAGCAAAATTTCAGGGGACAAACAAAAGCTTTTTTCCACTACCTCGTCTGATTTGATTATAATAATATGGTGTCACTAGCAACCAAGATTTATTATCATTAAGATATTAACGGATCGAGCCGAGCCGAATTGAACTTTAATCTTAAAAGGTTAAGCCTGTATTTAAATGTATCAGCCTGATCAAACATGTTACATGTTCTAAATATAATTTCCGGCTTGTGGCCAGGAACGAACCCATAAATTTTTATAGTGGGGAGGGAGGCAAAAAAAAAAAAATTAGATTGAAAAAAAGTATATACAATCGTACATGAACCTAATATAAAAAGTTTGAAAGAGTTTTATTACAAAATTCAAGGTCAATTCACTTAACTCTTGCTCTATGTTTTTTTATATTATTAAACTTTTCTATAATTGAATCTGTGCTAAAATTCAAAAAAA
This sequence comes from Gastrolobium villosum, assembly GCA_032173675.1. Taxonomy (NCBI): domain Eukaryota; kingdom Viridiplantae; phylum Streptophyta; class Magnoliopsida; order Fabales; family Fabaceae; genus Gastrolobium; species Gastrolobium villosum. Next base: position 5,897 of record JAVKPL010008833.1, on the reverse strand, counting down.
TTCCTTTTCAATATATGTATTCAAATAATCATTAAGAAATTGGTTTTCCATTCAATTTCAAAGTTTGGTTATGATTATTTTCATGACAGAGAAAGCTCTTTCAATAGTTGTTGTAGAAACTAGGATACTGAGTACAAGTCTAATAACTCTATATTATTAAATAATTGATTTTCCAGGTGCACCCGATTTCGATTTTTTTCTTGGGCCCTAAAAGTTTGTTACTTCATTTGGAAAAATTACAATTTCAATCTCTAAAGCTTTGTGTTTGTTTAAGTTTTTTTTGAAACTTTTAGCCCGATTACTTACTTTTTTTAGTCCAAATTTACTTTTTTTCAGCCTAAAATTATATATATTAAAAAAAATCTAAAACTTAGGGAGAGGTGGTGGACAACCTTAGCCTCTCCCCTGGATCCGCCTCTGCTTGTGGCCTAGTTTATTTACAAAAAAATAAAAATATGATTTAGTCTGTTTAACAAAAATAAGATGACAAAAATTTATCTAAACATAAAATACAATCAACAACACTAGTAATTCCATTTACAATCTCGTTCATTCAAATTGAGTGGATATTCTGGTTTAAACCTATCTGCTAAGTATAGTACTTGTATAATATATTTAAAACTCTTGGTTCATCATGGTAGCTGACATAGATTGGTTATGATATATATATATATATATATATATCGGACATGATCCGTTTACAAATTTTTTGGATATTTTTTACAAATTACACTATATTCTCCCGGGAGAACATAACGTAGTTTGCAAAAGTTTGTATTCTCCCGGGAGAATATAGTGTAGTTTGTAAGAGTTTATAAACAAAAAAGTTTGTAAATATAACCTGCCCCTATATATATATATAGGGAAATATTACTCTCCTTTTACATAAGATATCATCTCTCATTTTCTCTCACTTCGATTTCCGTACCCCACATTTTTTTTTCTTTTTTCTTGTAATGGTGGGACCCACCTATTTTCTCTCTACAACATAAGATAACTATCTTATGTTAAATGAGACTAATAAAACCCATATATATATATATATATATATATATATATATGGGCAAGATATTCTTACACGGTAAGTTAGAAGTCTTACACTCAATCTTGACCATTGATCCACTTGTATCCAATGACTCACGTTACTAAAAAATTAGAGCCATTAGATATAAGTGGGATCAACAGACAAAATTGAAAGTGTAACTTACACTGGTGTAAAATGATCTTGACATATATATATATATATATATATGCAGGATATTCTTACACCGGTATATGAGTTAGAAGTCTTATACCCAATCTTGACCATTGATCCACTTGTATCAAATGGCTCACATTACTAAAAAATTAGAGCCCTTAGATTTAAGTGGGATCAATGGACAAGATTAAGGTAGTGTTTGGTTTATGGGTTTTGGAAATTTTCTTATGCAAATGAAGCAAGGATTTCAGTTTGTACTTATTTGGTTCAAGAGATTCACTCAAAATCCCCATTCATATAATTTGCATTGCTTTTTCAATTTTTTCAATTTGCATAGCTTTCGGCACTATTTAGAAGGACAAAAGCTACGGGGTTTTATTTGGAAAGCAGGCTAAACCTTTCTGCCCCATTTCTGAGAACCCCAAAACACCCTCCCAGATTCTCCACTCTATCCCGAATCCATCACTCCTTTTCCCAATCCATCACTCCTCCCTGTGAACCCCTCCTCTCCAATTCTCCTCTCAGCTCCTCCATTGCCACCTTCGATCTTCTATACTCATACAACAACATCCCAGGCCCCTCATTGATCTGGCTCATCTCCGCCGCCACCCTCTGTTGCAACCTCGCCGTCGACATCATAAACGCCGATCCCAGGAACAAGCAACCCTCGTACCCTCCCACCACAAAATCCGAATACACATAATTCACAGTGGGGTTGATTTAAATGTAAAAATCACAGATTAAAAAAATAAAACGGGATTATTTTCGTAAAAACAACTTTTTTTCCATCTATATTTTAGATGCACCTAAACATAGATTTTATAAAAGTTACCTAATTTCCCCATCAAAATTTTATCCAACGAAACAATTTTTTTTACATTTTCGTATCAAATTCATATTCTAACCATTTCCCTAGTAATCACATTTCCCTATTATTCATAAACTTTTCTCCTCAACCAAACGCCCCTAAAGGTGTAACTTACAGTAAAATGATCCTAACCCATATATATATATATAGGGGCGGGATATTTTTATACTGGTGTAAGGATTAGAAGTCTTATACTCAATCTTGATCATTGATCTACTTGTATCCAATGACTCATATTACTAAAAATTTGAACCCTTAGATATAAGTGCAATTAACGGATAAAATTAAGAGTGTAACTTATACTGATGTAAAATGATGCTTAGCAATATATTATATATAATGGTAGTTTGAATATATATCCATATGCCTTAATATGTACTTTCCAAACAAGTATGCGAGTGTTCAGGGGATCCACTCAGTAAATGTTACCGTAGCATCTTCGGCAACCTCACAGGAAGGGAATAATATTCATTTAGGCAGTGACGGAACTATGAAATAAACTCAGTTAATGATAACAAGGTAATAATACCCAATCAATGCTAAAATTGTATTATTTTTGAAAATCCAACCACTGTCAAAGCTATATCATAATTTTTTTTAAAAATATATATAATTTTTTAAAACCAGCTGGTACTTAATGGCTTCGCCACTGCAACCGGGTAAATCTCACCTTGGTTAAACCTAGATCTAAGCAAAAATCATATAAATGCAAAAAGACTCGTAATCCTATAATTTTAAAATTTTAAAATACCAAATAAGGATTATATAAATGTGAAAAAACTCAAAATTCTACTGCCTTAAAATTTTATTTTGAAACTTAATGTGTAATAAAAATAAAAGATATTACTAGCTACTCTTGCTAGGATTGGGAAGATATTGGATGAGCAATGAGCACCTGCCACTGGACACATCTGCTGTAATCAAGTGAAAGAAGCAAATGATTATGGTTATGAAAGTGTAGTTCTGGTGTCTTAAAAAGTCTATAAAGCTTACCAAATAAGCTTATTTCTTGTGGGGTCTTTTGATAATTGTAACTGAAATAGGATGACACCGGGTCCGGATAAGGTTTCCTTGTCATTTAAGGTGGTCTTGAGATTGAAATGTTAGCTGAAAATTGTCGTTCCTGCGTGGTTAACTTAACAGCTAAACTCTATTTTTAATTTAGGCTGCTTCATATCTGCCCCAGTATCAATGATTGGATTGCGGTGAGACTGGTTCCAATGTAGTGCCCCAATTCAAAGGCCGTTGGATTATCCATTGATCATGATTCATGAATGACGTGGATGTTACATCTTTTCTTTGTTCCGTAAAAAGAATAAAAAATGAGAACCCAAGTGAGCGTGGTTAGTTAATGTATAAGTCTTTTTTTGTAGGTAATGTATCAAGTTTTAAAACAAGTGTGTAAACAGTGACTTAGAAGAATGTCATTTTCCGTAATTCGAGGAAGGCCCTTATCTTCCGACTTGGATAACAGTGATGGGCATTTTGGAACTAATCCGTTCATGAAAATGACATGTCACGTGATGCTTTCTTCTTCCTCTCACACACAAGCAATGTATTCGTCCAATTTTCAGTGCAACTCATGGGTTGAAAATTCAATGCATTTGACATTTATTTTGCAGCATGTAAACAAAAAATTATCATTATACTCTGGGAAAAATAAATCTTTCAAATATCATGTCATATATATATATTAAATATGAAATCTATTTATTTAAAAAAAATAAAAAACAAAAAATGAGTGGCACTCATTTTTATGGTGTGTGTAAGAAGGATTTATTTTCTCATGTAACATGAAAAGATAAAACCCCTTATACTTTTTTATGATACAATATGATATTTTTGTTTATTGGTTTTATAAGAATTATGTTGTAGGAATTGTGATTGTGTTATGTTATAGAGATTCGTTTTGCGTGCCGGAATTTTTTTTTGGCGGCGGGCTCCACAAAACGTCGGTAGTGGATTTTTTTGGTTTAAATCTAGTAGCAGATGATAAACCCTTTATTTAGAGCAGTAAAACACCATTTTTGATCCCTAGCAATATCCATCTTAAATCCTTTTTTAGTCCCTGACAATAAAGCTTAAGAAGTTACTGAAATTGATGAAAAAAGGACCAAGAGTACTTATTACCATGTTATTACAAACCCTGACCAACCTGGTCAACCCAGTGTCCTTAGGTCATAACTGTTGGTCCAGCAACGGACCAGCCATGGATTTAGTACCTGTTAAATCTTACCATTTTCTATGAAGTCCTGTGAACCTGTCTAAAAAAAATTAAATTATTTATTTTTTGAAGAAATCATAATTGATATATTTGAATATTTTTTTTCTGTTTATTGACTTGGATAAGTTATATACTCCTACAACACTAATATTATCTTAATTATCTGACTATTCCAGAAAATTACTATTTGATTTAGAGTCAGAAATGCGATCTGAACCAAAATCCTGTACGACATTAAATTATTATATTTTTATTTAAATCTTTTATTGAATAATAATATTTTTTATATTAAAATATTTGAATTTTTTTCTCTCATTATTTTTTAGAGTATTTATGTGTCATAATTTTTTATACTAATTATAAAATTGTATGCAATTATCGGATACGGCGATTAAACCAGTGACCCAGTCACTCAGTACCTGATCAATCAATGACCGCTGATTTAATAACATTGCTTATTACAATTGACATAAACTAAGTAGCATTTTATAATTTTCTTAGAGACCAATTTGTAGAATTTTTATTACCAGATACTATAAAAAATTTCATAAATATTCTCAGCACCAATCCTCATTTATATATCACGACAGAAGCGTCCTATGGATGCACTCAAATGCATATTCGTACGTGTTACCCCCTCTCCGTCTAAAAATTCCCCATATTCTCGGGGCCCACGTGTATGCCTACCTTATCTCTAGGACAATCCATATCTACTTGCCACGTAATTAATTCCAACTTCGATTCCAATTTCCAATCAATGGTGGTAGATCCGTTTGAAACCCTCTGCTCGTCGTTAAATATTCATCTCATGCTGCATCTCAATTCCAGAAACTGCTCACTTCACTGGGATCTAATCTGCTAAAATAACCACACTCGACTTCCACGGGCCTTCTATCACTTGTGGGATGACACCGTCGCCGGCCCTCAGCCCTGTAGAACGGCCTCGGCAAGCTCCAAAGCGCCACACTTTCGCTTTTGGATCAGCTCCGGCAAGGGTACGCATAAAACTTTGGCCATTGATCTCAGCTGGTGCTGGGCTTTTCCAAATTACAATATAATAACAATTTTAATCTTAATTTGCTATTCGAAGAACCATAATCCGTGTTAAGAATCACGTATTAACCATCAGCTGAATTGTTATAATCTCACGCGCTCATACATGTTTTCGCAATTATCAAAAGCCCGTAGAGCACTTTAAAGTTACTATCTATGAACGGTTAATGCAGTTTTTTATTCTATTATTATTATTGCTTCTTGCTGATGAAACGTTATGATATTTATCTTTCTTCGAAAATGAAAAATGAAAAAATATGCTAAGGATTAAAGCATTGCCGTCGTGTGATTTGGTTTTGGTCGACCAGAACCAGATGCGGAAGCGTGAGATCCAACGGTCAGGATACGCCGGAGGATGCGGTGAAAAGCGGCAGCACGAATATCATGATAGTGAAGCCACCTGGGTACGATAGTCAGAGTGGATCGGCTCCGGCTTCCCCCGCTGGTTCCACACCTCCGGTGTCTCCGTTTTCCGCTAGGTCGTTAATTATTATTTTATTTTCCTACTCCGTATTAATAGAATGTGTAATTAATTGGACCTTGGAATTGGATTG
>JAVKPL010008832.1:0-34003 GCA_032173675.1 Gastrolobium villosum | reverse complement strand
ATTTGGTTTCATTGTAATCTTCTTTTTACTGCGAGTGTCTCTGTTTATATATATATATATATATATATATATATATATATATATCATGAGAAAAACATTTATCCTTTTAAAGGAAATAACCATATGTCATTTTAAATCCTAACCATTGATTTCCGTCCATCAACGGTTATAATTTATTGGGTCAAACTTAATGGGTCAAACTTTTTATTAATTAATTAATAATTTTGATCCAATAAATTATAACCGTTGATGGACGGAAATCAATGGTTAAGATCTAAAATGACATATGGTTATATCCTTTAAAAAGATAGATGTTATTCTCATATATTGTAACAGCCCGTGTTAACCCGGATTGTTAACACACTATCGTATTAAGCCACGCTTAATAAAAATGCGGAATAACTTTTTCTTTAATTCAATTATGACGTCATTAACTTAACCAACTTGATTACTTAATCATTTATCATAAAAATACTGCCTGTATGTAAATTGCAAGACAACTAACTGAATACCTCGTACATAAATATAATAAGTGAGTATCTAAAGCCACAGGTCTACACAAGTAGCCTGGGTCAAAATCCTGATACTTTAATTACAACATAATTAGAAAGACAATAACGCAATCGTGTGGCATGGACAAACCCCATGCTCACCAAATAAGGCAACAAGGCCCAATAGCAGTCATAACATAAACTCAGCAGAAAACATAAACAACAATATGAAAACATAACAGCAGTCAGCATATCATCAATCAGCTCAACTCTGGCCTCCTGCCACCTGAGCCCTCAACATTACCTGATCCTGAAATAAGCGTCCCCAAACGTGGGGTGAGATCTCTAACAAGAAATCTCAGTAAGACAAGGGGTCCTCAAGGAGTCTCCACCCCAAGCTCACTTACATGTGTAATATAAGTTCTAAAAACAGTATTTACAATATAAGTTCCAAAATCATGCGATGCAGCAATAATCATGTCATGTGTGCTTTCAAATCTACTGGCCAGAGAAATGTAGGAATACGTCTATGCCTACATGAGTACATGGATACTACCTGCACCTCACCCACATGCTTCTCCATCTTGTATGTACAACATACTCAGGATTGCCGTCTAGGTGGACACCACATGCATATCATAATAGCTCATTACATATAAACAGCTCAACAGCATTTCCAAAATAATCAAAGCATGTAACACAGCATGCATAAACCCATCCCCATGGGACATGGTGGAACATCAAAATGGCTAAACCGAGGACACGAAAGCTTACCTTGCAAGCTAGCTATCCAAGCCAAGAGTCCAACCACTCGCTAGTCCTCAAACAGCAGTATCACAATCTGATATGGACCATATATCAAGTCAATATTAATGCACAACATGCATACAACTTAAAGACTACGCCTTTCCTTTACGTTTTACGTCTTAAGGCTTCCATCAAAGCCATAAGCCCTTAATCGTATGATTCTGACTTAGTCCATTTATTACAGAAGTTCAACTTCCTTAAACTAGGGTCCACACACACCCAATAGCTTACTGTTCATACAGTAAGGCTACTGTCTGCGCAGAACCCAGGATATCCGGATATCAGAAGGGGCATATCCGGATATGCCATATCCGGATATCATACTGGACATATCCGGATATGTCATATCCGGATACCCAGAACCCATATCCGGATATCAATATCCGGATACCATATCCGGATACTGATATCCGGATATCTGTTCGACAGATATCCGGATATCTCACGACAGAATGCAGTTTCTGCATTTCGTGAATATCCATCCCAAAGATCCAACTTTTAACACATGTACACGTTAAAGCATGCATCTTTAAGCATATACAAGTTCATTTAGGTGTTGGTTACTTCATTTTAATCTTTTACATGCCAAGACACCACCTTTAAGCAAGATAAACTCATGATCATGGTGAGATAACTTACCCCAAGGCTTAAGGCAGAAATGGACAGAGGTATGAAGCTCTTGGAGCTCTCCACAAGCTCCTCAACTCAGGCCACACCAAGGTGTACGAAAATGGTGCAAAGCTTGGCCCTTTCAACACCAAGGAAGCTCTTTGAGACTTCACAACTCAAGAACAAGGACCCAACCAACCAAGGAAGGAAACTCAGCCCCAACTCTCCCTCAAACAGTGGCACAACTCAGAAACAAGACCACAACCTTACTTACAATGCACTCACTCAAGTGTTTCCATGGTGAAAGAGGGAGGATTTAAGCTAAAGGTGGCAACTTTCAAGCCAAGTGGCCAAGGATGAAGGGAGGAAGAGGGGAAGGCAGCAGCAGCCACCCAAGTCACGTAGGAATAAAAGAATGTCTAGGGTTGTGTGCCAAAAATGTCTATTTATAGGCACAAGCCACACACGCGCGGTATTAGCCTTAATAGCAAAGTAAAAGATCTTGATCTCAAACTTCGGATTCTAGACCTACGCATTTTTCTAAGATTTGTCATATTTTTATTTTATTTTTCGGAGCACCTTTCCGGTACGCGCTTTTCCATAGCCAGTATCAGTTCTGGCATCAGATTACGTCGTTTTGACTTGAAACTTGTTTTACAAGTCCTACATAATATTCTAGTAATTATCATGCATTCGTTATAATTTTCCGGGATACTTTTCCGGTACGCATTTATACCGAGTAGCAGAACCGGTATCTGCGCTTTTCTTCCGAAAGACGACTTTCAGCATTTTTACTCACTCAATATAATTATCTAAACCCATTAATAATTATTAGGGTCAATTATGGAATTATTTCCTAATTATCATAATTAATTCGCTAATTACCTTAATTAGCGGTGTGGGTTCTTACATTCACCCCACCTTTTTAAGGATTTTGTCCTCAAAATCAGAAACATACCTGTCTCGAAAGTCGGGATACTGTCGGAGAAGCTCATCCTCTCGCTCCCAGGTACACTCCTCAGGAGTTCTTCCTGACCATTGCACTTTGACCATCGGAATGATCTTGCTCCTCAACTGCTTCTCGCCACGATCGAGAATCTTGAGTGGTCCGACGGGAGTCTTTAGGTTCTCCCGAACCTCCACGTCATCCGGCTGCACCACGTGCGAAGGATCTGCTATGTACTTTCGAAGCTGAGACACGTGAAACACGTCGTGGATGTTGGCGAGGTTCGGAGGTAAGGCGAGTCGATAGGCAACTGGTCCTACTCTACCAAGGATCTGGTAGGGCCCTATGAATCGCGGGCTCAACTTCCTCACGCCGAGTGCCCGTCCAACACCGGTGACAGGTGAAAGTTTCACAAACACGTGCTCACCCTCACTGAACTCCAGAGGTCGATGCTTGACATCATAGTAGCTTTTCTGACGATTCTGCGCCTGTTTCAGCTTTTCCCTGATCATCTGGATCTGTAGGGTAGTATCTTGAACAAAGTCCAAGCCGAATAGCTCTTTATCTCCAACCTCAGACCAGCAAGTAGGAGTCCGACACCTCCTACCGTACAGCGCCTCGTAGGGTGCCATGCCCAGACTAGCATGAAAACTGTTGTTGTATGAGAATTCAACCAACGGAAGGTACCTATCCCATGCAGAACCCTGCTCCAACGTGCAAGCTCTCAACATGTCCTCCAATGTCTGGATGGTCCGCTCAGTCTGTCCGTCAGTCTGAGGGTGATAGGCGGTACTCAATCTCAACTGCGTACCAAAAGCCTCCTGCAGCGCCTCCCAGAACCGAGATGTGAACTTCGGGTCCCTATCACTGATGATACTCTCGGGCACCCCGTGAAGCCTCACAATCTCGCGGACATATAGCTTGGCCAACTGCTCTGTAGTGAAGCTCACCTTCACTGGAAGAAAATGGGCAGACTTGGTCAATCTGTCCACTATGACCCAGATAGAGTCACAACCAGCCTGAGTTTTGGGCAATCCCACCACGAAGTCCATGGAAATACTCTCCCACTTCCACTGTGGAATCTCCAGAGGTTGAAGTTTACCAGACGGTTTCTGGTGCTCGATCTTTACTTTCTGACAAATAAGGCACTTGGACACGTAGACCGCTATGTCCTTCTTCATGCCCGGCCACCAAAAATTCCTCTTTAGGTCCTGTTACATTTTTGTGGCACCAGGGTGAATAGTAAACCGGCCCTTATGAGCCTCTGCCATAACCTCTTCGGTCAATGGCCCTCGAGGAATAACAATCCTATTCTGGAACAGCAGCAATCCATCCTCGTTCCAAGACACACCGTCCTGGTTCTTTACGTAATCAAGGCACTCTCTTTGCACTTGCGCCTCTTTGATCTTTTCCATCAGCTCATTAATCACTTCTGCTGTTTCTAACTCAAGCAGTGCACCCCCAAACAAGGAGTTCACTCTCAAGTCTCTGAACTTCTCGATCACCTCGTAGTCGTTCATCATTAAACTGGATAAGCTCACGGATTTCCGACTCAAAGCATCGGCTACCACATTGGCCTTGCCAGGGTGATACCTCAACTCGAAGTCGTAGTCCTTCAAGAATTCCATCCATCTTCGCTGTCTCATGTTCAACTCCTTCTGGTCGAACAGATACTTCAGGCTCTTGTGATCACTGAATACAGCAAACTTCATGCCAAACAAGTAATGCCTCAAAATCTTGAAAGCAAAAACAATGGCTGCCAACTCCAAGTCGTGAGTCGGGTAGTTCTCCTCATGAGGTTTCAACTGTCTTGAAGCGTAAGCAACCGCTTTCCCTTTCTGCATCAGCACACAGCCAAGTCCTTTACCAGAGGCATCGCAGTACAACTCGAATTGCTCCGCAGGATCAGGAAGAACTAACACTGGAGCAGTAGTCAGTCTCTCCTTTAACTCCTGGAAACACTCCTCACACTCATGTGTCCACACGAATGGAGTCTCCTTTCGGGTAAGGCGAGTCATCGGTAGCACCATCTTGGAGAATCCTTCTATGAACCTCCGATAGTAACCTGCCAAACCCAGGAAGCTTCTCACTTCTGTAACCGTCTTGGGTCTCTCCCAATCCATCACGGCCTCAATCTTGTTAGGATCAACTGCAACTCCATTAGCAGAAATCACATGACCCAGAAATTTAACCGCCTTGAGCCAAAACTCGCATTTCGATGGCTTAGCATAAAGCTTTTTCTCTTTTAGCACTTGCAACACAATCTTCAAGTGCTCGGTATGCTCCTCCTCCGTCTTGGAGTAGATCAAGATGTCGTCAATGAAGACGATCACAAACTGATCCAGGTACGGCTGGAAGATCCTGTTCATGTAGTCCATGAACACTGCGGGTGCATTGGTGAGTCCAAACGGAATCACCAAGTACTCGTAGTGCCCGTACCTCGAGCGAAACGCTGTCTTTGGGACATCCTCCGGCTTTACCCGTATCTGGTGGTAACCGGACCGGAGGTCGATTGTAACAGCCCGTTACGTACCGGTATTGTTAACATTGATTATGATATTAAGCGCAGTTACAATCACAGTAGTTGGATTAATTAAATTACGGGCAAACTTTTTCCTTTTATCTTTTTCTCTTATTCCTTTTCATATCCATAACCTTTTCCGTAATCAATTAAAACAACGCTATAATTGTAAATGCAATACGCGGAAGCATCTAGCTTAACAACAACACTAAACTTTTCTTTTTATTCAACTCATTTTAAATCCATCAACTTATTATCATTTCTTACCAAGTTCTAGCCCTTTACATAAGCTACGCGTGGTTTCAAACCGCGAATCATTTGGAGTTCTACCCAACAAGTTATGCCCCTTTCTTTGAGTCAAGAAAACCTGAATTTTCAAAAATTGCACTGTGGTAATCGATTACCAGTGGGTGGTAATCGATTACCACCTGTCAAAAATGAGGCAGTAGCCAAATTTTGACCTCCTCTGCTCTGGTAATCGATTACCAAGCTTGGGTAATCGATTACCTCACATGGTAATCGATTACCAAGCCTCAGTAATCGATTACCAGTGAAGACAGTAGCTGATTTTTCGTCCCCTGTTGCATGGTAATCGATTACCATGCTTGGGTAATCGATTACTATGCAGCAAAATGATAGATTACAGCATTTTAAGCCCCAAAAAGGGTTGTGTAATCCATCCCTAACCCCTTGATACTCCACCCAACACTTAATCATACTCTAATCTAGGCACTAGGCCCTTCAAACATGCATTTCCATTCATTAAAGCATCATTTACATAGTCTTTAATATAATGGCCATTTCACATCAAATATGGTCCATTTTACAACATCTTTGCCAAGGCTTCAATTACAATGAATGTGGCCATGGACAAGTCCCATGCTCACTCAAATATACAACATATACTAAAGTCCTACATATACATCATATTGAAGAATCTAACATGTATTCATGAACTTACAAGCATGGCATTTTCAACATGCATAGATTCATGACCTAAGTCTAAAGCATACATCATATGCAAGATGTGTCCCTATCCAATGCTCATCACATGGTGCCTCCAACATGCACCTCATGCTCCACTCTTCCAGGCTCAACCTAACCTGAAATGATGCCCCACAACACGGGGTGAGATATATAAATATATCTCAGTAAACCAAGGGCCCTGGAGGTTTCTCCACCCCATGGCTCACTCAATGTGCAAATACAACATCATATAATATGCATGTAATACAATATCACCCATCAACTGGAGACAACCCGAGAACATCCACTCATGGATTCATGTTCAAGGACTCCATCATATAACTCCCGAGACAGTCCTGGCGCCTCTCCCATGGTTGAGCAGACTCCATGGCAATACCCAACCGGAACTCCTCATGAGCCCTATCCGGCGGACGTCCCCGTTTGGATCATCCTGGCGCCGCTCCCAGAGTCGACTCCACGGCAAAACCCGACTGGCATTCTCACAAGGACGAACCCAGCGGATGTCCAAACTCCAACACACGTCAACTGGCCAGTGACCAAACAATTTTCATAAAATCAAGCAATATGCATACAAGCACACAATCACACAATGTCATAACCACATAATCCAACCACAACCTTCCACTAGGTGTGGTGGAGCACACAAGGGCTAAACCCCAGTTCCAAAGGTTACCTCAATACCGAGCCAATGCTCCAAACGTAAGCTCCAAGCTTACCCGCTTCCAAAGCGTCCAAAAGAGGCAACCTAGATAATCCACAACATGATTATCAATCCGTTTCCAATCAAACATTAAATCCCAAATACTCATTTTTACATCATTTTTCCTCACTTTTCATCATAATTCGGGTTCTTCAAAAAGGTATGCCCAAAGGCTTTTCAATTCATTTTAACACTCATACTAATCATGTAATCACATTATCAACCTATACCAATGGTCCACCATTCAATTATCCAATTACACCACATACCAATTTTCATGAAATCTTCACAAATTTTCCTAAGTTAAAATCCAACCTTTTTCACCAAAATTTATCATAGCATTTCTAGCTTTCATGCATCATTCTAAGGCATTTTCATCTAATAGCATTTTTCCATTTGAGCTCTCTATCATCACACATCTAGAATCAAAGATTCAAAGCATAATTTCTAGATCTACAAAATCAACCACAAAAGTACCACAAATATACTCACCATCTAGTGTAGGAACACCACCAAGGCTCCATCAATCCAAAGGAGATCCAAAACTCTCAAAAACTCCATGAACACCTAAGGGTTCGAATCTGATTTTGCTCAAAAACGCAGCAAGGAGGTTGATTCAAGGCTTCTAAGTGTTACCAATGGCTTTGGAAGGTTGTTTGCATCAAGTTTCAAGCCAAAGATCACTTGATTTGGTTGAGAAATGAGCAAGTTACCAAGAAAAGGGGTTTGGAGCCATTGTTGGCCATGGAGGCTGCACCTCCACGGGAAAAAGAAGAGAGGGAGGGGAGAGAATGCTATGCATTTGTGACTTTCAAGTCACTTAAACCACCCGCGGGTCCCACACGCGTTTTAACTTTAATCCCGATAAAAATTATGATCACAAATTCTTAATCTACACATTTTTCCAGTCCATGACATATTTTTCTTTCCTCAAAATATTGATAAAAATTTCACACTTATCGGTACACTCATACCGCAGTATATTTCACTTAAAAAAATCACTATTCATCACTTTTTCACAATTTTGCCTACTCACTCAATTTTCCGTCCTGATTCCATTTCCAACATTATTTTTGTCATATTAAATCTCTAACTCCATTTTTCATGCCTCGGTTCACGTCTTTGGTAAATTACCATTTTGCCCTTTTTGCCCATTTGGCCCTAATTCTCGGATTTTCACTAATCCTTCCCTCTTAACCCCATATTTTATCACATAATTTCACATTTACTTTCCCGAGGTGTTATATTCACCCCACCTTTTAGGAATTTTGTCCGCAAAATCAACTATGCACATATGCTAACTCGGGATACAGCCAGAGAATCTCAGTCCCCCGTACCCAAGAAGCTCCATCAGTGCGCGGACACCAAAACAATTGTTTACATTTTTATCTTTTGGCTCTTCAGCCACATTTCACAATAGTCTTGCCTTTCAAAGGCCCAATGGGAGACCTCAAGTCCTTCCCAATTTCAATCTCAACCGGTGACACCACATGTGAACAACCGGAGCGCACCACACAGTTGTGCTCTTCTTCTGCTTTACCAAGCCAATTGCTTGTAATTTCTTTTCAGTTTCATCTCAATTTCTTTTCACAAGTCTGGCTACCTAACACATATAGCCCATAATTTCTCTTGGCTGGTTTTCCTACCTAATTAACACATCAACAACTATACTCATAGGGTCATCCCCATTCTGTTCAATCTATGCCACACCGGCAACTGTCACTTACTGACACATTACAGTCACAATTATCTTTCTTTGCTTTTTGATTTCTACTAATTATTAACTCTCATCATCAATCTTTCCACATTTCTTATTCCACATTAAACATTGCTATAGAATCTCACGGCCCCTCAGTGCAATTCACCGAGTAATCATCTAGTTCACACTTACTCTACTTTTATTTTCTGATGGATAAATCCCCATCTTGGCGCTTAGCCACAATTCGTATATACACATTTATCTTTTCTCATGTTTTCAACCTACGACGTACCATTTCACCTCAAAACTTTACTTTAACAAGCACCATCTCTGTGCCTAGCTTTTGAATCCAAACCTACGGGTTTACCAACTCTCGCCAAAACACAACGGCGAATCATTTCCTCAATACGTTTAACTGGTACTCAATGGACCACACATTACAACTTATACCTTACATTGGTCATTTCAAAACTTTCCATCACGAATCCACTTATGAATTTTATACACTACATCGGCTAATTCAAAGCCTCCATCCATGGATTCACTCATTAATCTTCATACACTAGATCATACTTACAACTTCAATTAATCATATCAAAACTTAACACATAGTTCATCATCGGTTTCTCACATTTAAGGCAACATGCCTAAAATTTCCACTAACAATTTTCTTTAATCACCATTACATACTCATGTTATCAATTTCACATGTATTTCATTCTATACACCTCACCTTCATCATTATCATTTCGTTCAACTAGTATGTATCACTCCAAGGTCACATATCATCTCTCTATCATATCTGTCCCATCACATAGGGATTTTCAAAACCTATTTATCATGCCACTAGGAACTAAATCCATCATTATCATTACTTTCATAATTTCATATCCGTTGTTACACAAGTCTCTCGGACCATTCACAGTACTACTAGCACACTCAACCATATATCTTGGTACCTAGTCAACAACAACCTCAACATTGTGTATTTTCAACACACCTCTCACTATAATTTCCGTCTATACAACTCCATCAGTGACTCTACCACCAGGGTAAAGATATCAACCTTTTATTTCACCAATACCATTATATTTAACAATCTGTACCACACTCTTTTACTTGACTACATCACAATTTATCACTTATTAAAATCCTTGGCCACTCAGGCCACCAACTCATCTTCACATCTCACCTTTACAAGCCTTTCCATAAAACTTTGACTCAATCCGTCATCACTAATCAATTTTCCATTCCCTCACATAGGGTGATAATCCAACAATTCATTTCACAATTTCCGTAAAACCATAATTCCATATTACCACACTTGTATACACTCATGCACATCTCCGAGTGCTCACATTCATAATTCAAACCACCATCTCATGGCACCTCTCACATTTCATCATATTAGGCATATTACTGTTCACTTACAGTTATCCAAATTCACCTCTTGCGTTCCTCACAAGATACAATCCTCTAATGCAATGGGTAATAACATCCTTAGGTTTAACCCCTCGAGCTCTTGCTGTCCTAAGGGCCCCAGGTGCAATGCCCCACCAATCAGAGAATCTGTCCTTATAATTCACGCAAGAAGAGGTAACATGCCATCGGCTGTACTAACAGTCCCACTAACACAAGGTTCTACCTCGCGCCACTTTACTTATACAACATAATAATAATCTCCGGGAACATAATCCATACGGAGATAGCCATACAAATAAATACATTCACATCAAATCCGTATATAACGGCAAACGATTCTTATATAGATACCTAATGGTGTACTAGTTCTATCTTACTCTCGCACCATTCATTATAACTTTCCAATATGGTTCTTTTCTCATCATTATACTCATTTAACTTGACTAGTCATTAGTCTTTGTCTATAACATAATCATCCTCACATGATTCCATCATCTTTCTCATATTTTGACACCAAATTTTCAATTCATAACAGTACCCATGTTCGGTACAGTCTTAATCCATTGTCCATCATGACTTATAGCAGCCATTCTCAACACTGTAGAAGATCCACTTCAGTAGAATAACTTCACTTTTTCTCAATACTTCACTATGACACCAAGAGTGTCCTCATTTAACAGTCCATGCATCCCGTGCATCAGGACCACCAGATACATTATCAACTTCGAGCAGTGCTCGCCTGGGACTTCCAAGAGCAACACCTCTTAGGATTCAATCCACAAAGGGAAACCCAGGACAACATTAATTGTCACATATTACCAACATGTGTGCCATGGTATAACTTGCACACCGGGACTCCATCATGAATCCCATACCACATTGAGCATCCAATGACACTCCAAAGAGACAATCTCTTCATATTTCCCATCATAGGGAATTTCACTTACATCGTTGCTCCTTTACCACAAATAATAAATAAATTTTTTTTTTTTTTTTTTTTTTTTTTTTTTTTTTTGTTCATCACAACACACATATACTTTTAGGCACCCCGGCCTTCACAAAACATATAGATATACACATTCATATATATTGGCGTTTAGCCATCACAGGATTACTATCCACTTATACTTAGACCACATCATCAACATTTCAATGCTCCCTCACATTATGTAAGCATATTAGCATGATTAATACTCCACACTCATTTATATTTTTATCACCTCACATTTGTCAAGTCCAACCATCCTTAACTTATGGATTCTCATACTTTCAATCAAATTCACCAAATGCCACACATGGCAATTTTCCTCCACTTCTTATATTTTACGTTTTATTCATATGCCATCCTCACTTATATCCCGCCAACATTAACTCATCATGGACTTACGTCCCAATTTCAACACCGAATTATCCTACACGTCATTTCCATAGTCCTTTTATGTTACTCACAATCCTCAATCAAAAATTCAAATTCAATTTACTTCTACATTCAAGCATATTAAGTCATCCAAGTACATGCCCTCATCAAGGGTCTTATAACCTTATACTTTACCCTAAGGTATCCAGCATTACACAGTCACTCATTTTCAAGTCTTTTCACAAATTCATCGGGGTTCCAATTCCCCTACCATATCAAGGTCATATCACTAATTCCACATATACTCGATTATTCTTTAGGAACTCCCATACATTTCAGGAACGACTACCAACATCACCTTCCTTTATTTCTATTCATTACAATACATGTTTACATTTCACATTTTCTTCAGTTACCACCAATTTCACTAAGTTACAACAATCCAATAGCACCATACATTTTTATTGCATAAATCATCATTATACAATCATACTACCACATTATGCAACAATTCACAACACCATTAACTCACTAAGTCCTCGATTACAGTATCACAATTTATCCTCACTAAGTCCTCAATTATACCAAATTCACTTACTAACATATCCATCCGTGGGGTAGTCAACACTGCACCCACCACCTTAGCCTAAAGACTGGCATTGGTGCTCCAGGGTTGTCACGAAGGCATCTTATGCTGACCACACATTGAACACAAAGAAATGGGTTGATCAGGCCCAAACTAAGGAATCACATGTGTAGCAGTCAATAAGAGTCTACGTACAACTATACAGCACTCACCTCAATTACACAATCATCAGAGTTCCCTAAAGAAACTGCTCTGATACCATAAACTGTAACAGCCCGTTACGTACCGGTATTGTTAACATTGATTATGATATTAAGCGCAGTTACAATCACAGTAGTTGGATTAATTAAATTACGGGCAAACTTTTTTCTTTATTCGTGTTCCTTTTTATAATCATAACCTTTTCCGTAATCAATTAAAACAACGCTATAATTGTAAATGCAATACGCGGAAGCATCTAGCTTAACAACAACACTAAACTTTTCTTTTTATTCAACTCATTTTAAATCCATCAACTTATTATCATTTCTTACCAAGTTCTAGCCCTTTACATAAGCTACGCGTGGTTTCAAACCGCGAATCATTTGGAGTTCTACCCAACAAGTTATGCCCCTTTCTTTAAGTCAAGAAAAACCTGAATTTTCAAAAATTGCACTGTGGTAATCGATTACCAGTGGGTGGTAATCGATTACCACCTGTCAAAAATGAGGCAGTAGCCAAATTTTGACCTCCTCTGCTCTGGTAATCGATTACCAAGCTTGGGTAATCGATTACCTCACATGGTAATCGATTACCAAGCCTCAGTAATCGATTACCAGTGAAGACAGTAGCTGATTTTTCGTCCCCTGTTGCATGGTAATCGATTACCATGCTTGGGTAATCGATTACTATGCAGCAAAATGACAGATTACAGCATTTTAAGCCCCAAAAAGGGTTGTGTAATCCATCCCTAACCCCTTGATACTCCACACAACACTTAAACATACCCTAATCTAGGCACTAGGCCCTTCAAACATGCATTTCCATTCATTAAAGCATCATTTACATAGTCTTTAATATAATGGCCATTTTACATCAAATATGGTCCATTTTACAACATATTTGCCAAGGCTTCAATTACAATGAATGTGGCAATGGACAAGTCCCATGCTCACTCAAATATACAATATATACTCATGTCCTACATATACATCATATTGGAAAATCTAACATGTATTCATGAACTTACAAAGCATGGCATTTTCAACATGCATAGATTCATGACCTAAGTCTAAAGCATACATCATATGCAAGATGTGTCCCTATCCAATGCTCATCACATGGTGCCTCCAACATGCACCTCATGCTCCACTCTTCCAGGCTCAACCTAACCTGAAATGATGCCCCACAACACGGGGTGAGATATATAAATATATCTCAGTAAACCAAGGGCCCTGGAGGTTTCTCCACCCCATGGCTCACTCAATGTGCAAATACAACATCATATAATATGCATGTAATACAATATCACCCATCAACTGGAGACAACCCGAGAACATCCACTCATGGATTCATGTTCAAGGACTCCATCATATAACTCCCGAGACAGTCCTGGCGCCTCTCCCATGGTTGAGCAGACTCCATGGCAATACCCAACCGGAACTCCTCATGAGCCCTATCCGGCGGACGTCCCCGTTTGGATCATCCTGGCGCCGCTCCCAGAGTCGACTCCACGGCAAAACCCGACTGGCATTCTCACAAGGACGAACCCAGCGGATGTCCAAACTCCAACACACGTCAACTGGCCAGTGACCAAACAATTTTCACAAAATCAAGCAATATGCATACAAGCACACAATCACACAATGTCATAACCACATAATCCAACCACAACCATCCACTAGGTGTGGTGGAGCACACAAGGGCTAAACCCCAGTTCCAATGGTTACCTCAATACCGAGCCCATGCTCCAAACGTAAGCTCCAAGCTTACCCGCTTCCAAAGCGTCCAACAGAGGCAACCTAGATAATCCACAACATGATTATCAAATCATTTACAATTCAATCATTTATCTCAAATACTCATTCATTTAACTTTAATCTCTTTTATAACTCAAATTACCACATACCTCATGAATCACACATTCTTTCTTCTCATTCCACTATACCACACTATACCATTATCCAATTAAACATCATTTTATATCATGTTCCATCAAATTCACAACCTTTACATCATTTTTCCTCCAAACCACTCTATGGTTCGAATTCCTCAAAAGTTGGTTCTACAAGGTTTTCACTTCCATTTTAACACACACACTAATCATATAATCACATTATCAACCTATACCAATGGTCCACCATTCAATTATTCAATTACATCACTTACCAATTTTCATGAAATCTTCATAAATTTTCCTAAGTTAAAATCCAACTTTTTCACCAAAATTTATCATAGCATTTCTAGCTTTCATGCATCATTCTAAGGCATTTTCATCTAATAGCATTTTTCCATTTGAGCTCTCTATCATCACACATCTAAAATCAAAGGTTTAAAGCATAAATTCCTAGATCTATGAATCCAACCATAAAAATACCACAAATATACTCACCATCAAGTGTAGGAACACCACCAAGGCTCCATCAATCCAAAAGAGATCCAAAAACTCCAAAAACTCCAAGAACACCAAAGGGGTCGGATCTGAGTTTGTCCAAAACGCAGCAAGGAGGTGGTTTCATGGCTTCTAAGTGTTACCAATGGCTTTGGAAGGTTGTTTACAATAGATTTCAACACCAAAATCAAGTGATTTGGTGAAGAATAGAGAAATGGTGAGTTATGGGAAGAAATGGGTGTTTTGTGGTTCATTTGGGGAGGATGCGCGCACAAGGAGAAGAAAAGGAAGAGAGAAAAGGAAGAAGAAAGAGGTGGGGGCCAAGTGACTTCGGTCACACGGGTCCCACACGCGATCTAACTTTAATCCTTATGATTACCATTTCTTAATCTACATATTTTTCCAGTCCATGTCATCTTTTTCTTTCCTCAAAATTCTCATAAAAATTTCACACTTATCGGTACACTCATACCGCAGTATTTAACACTTAAAAATCACTATTCATCACTTTTTCTCAAATTTGCCTATTCACTCAATTTTCCGTTCCTGATTCCATTTCCAGCATTATTTTTGTCATATTAAATTTCTAACTCCATTTTTCATGCCTCGGTTCACGTCTTTGGCAAATTACCATTTTGCCCTTTTTGCCCATTTTGGCCCTAATTCTCGGATTTTCACTAATCCTTCCCTCTTAAACCCATATTTCATCAAATAATTGACGGGTCAATCCGCCAAAACGGGGCAGGTTGGGTTATACATCCCAACCAGCCCCACTTAGTTGTGGATTAAAATAGTTTGATGGCGGGTCGGTGCGGGTTGGCCAGCAAGTCATTTTTTTTAGTTAGCATTTTATTTGTCACTAAGATTTTGTGATATAATTTTTTTTTTATTTTAGTACTCTTTTAGAAGAAATAAATAAGAAAAACTTAAAATAATTTTGTGATTATATATATATATATATTTTTTGGGTAAACATTAAGCGATTATATTTTATCCTTTTAAGATTTATTTAAAGTTGTATACTTTGAATAATTTCTTTTTAAATAAATAAATCAATGATTTTTTGGGTACATAATTAAGTCAATAATTAAGGAAGATGAATTTGAAATGATAAAATCAGATATAGAATCAGATGTATTAATTTGCATTTTTATTAACATTTATATATATTTATTTATTTAGAATTAAGAAATCCCTCCTCCTCCTCCTCCTCGATGTAGGGATGATGTAGTGAGAAACAAAGAAGATAAGATGGATTGGATTGGGCCGAAAACAAAACAAAACAAGGATGGATTGGGCTCATGAAGTGTAGTGCAATCAATTGTCAAGTGTGGCCCTGCTTGCAAATTGCAATAACCCAAAACTAAACTGCAATCCGAAACATAACAATAACATGGCATTCTCATTCTCTCATTCTCATTCTCATTTCTCTTCTCCACAAAAGAAAAACCCTAAGCCCCTTCTCTTCTCTTCTCACCCTTCAATCAAATCACAAAAATGGTGGTTACCTTTGGCCAATGCTCAACTCACATTAACAATACTGTTGAAGATCTTGTTCAACAAGCTAAGCTACCAACTACAAGCTGCAGCTCAAATCAACTCAACTCAGAAAGGGTGCTCATGCTGATGCTGATGCTGATGAAGGAAGGTATTATCATCACTTCACTACATTCGCCTCTGCTTTTACTTCACTTCATTTCATTGGTTCTACCATTTCAAAATAGTGTTATTGCATTTTTTTTCAGCGACCATAAAACATGTATTTGTATTTGTATTTGTAGCTCAAAGAGGACGCTGAACAGAGGCATGCATTTCTGAGGTAGTCCTCTAGTATGTATTGGATAGGATAAAATGAGACAATAGGATAAGCTAATCATATCCTATTGACCCATCAAACAAGAGATAAAAATAGGATATGATAAGTTATCCTATCCTATCTTCCTTATCAGGTGCGCCAAACAGAGATGGATTGGGCTGATGAAGTGTAGTGCGATAAGTGTCAAGTGTGTCAATTCTGAATCTAATCCTTTTTCGAATCTATTTCTAGCATTCCTTGTCTCAACCGAGTGTATACTCTTAGACTTGACATGGAACTTTTGGATAACACTACATTTACATGTGTAGGTCTAATCTCAAAGGCGTTCTTGTGACAGATTTGACTACATAGTTGTTAAGATCTTTAAATGTTTTAAATGATTGCCTGTGTTGTGTTAGATTCCGCTATGAAATTGTTTAATGCCAGGTTTTTTAGTTGCTTATATTCGTTCCATTGTTACATGCAATAACATATGGAAAAAGTGTCTATCATTTTGAAGGATGTAAAGTTATATTATTTTAAATGAGTGAAAGAGATAGATAAAGGACGAGAAAGAGTTGACAAAAAAATATAAAGGTGTGAGTCTCATATCTTTGTGAGAGTCAAATGATATAAATTGTGTCATTTGAAAGAACAGATATTTTTCTATAACATATACATGGAGAAGTTTTTTAGTAGGTACTCTCTATCATAGACACTTATTTAATATTAAACATGTATGAAGATGTATAGCTCATGTTTAGAATTTTGTCAATCTTTAAAAAAATGTTGTTATACATGTCAACAGTTGAATTGAGTGTCTAAGGGATGATGTGATCAACATCTCCTACATATGAATTTATGTACAAGTGTGATTTTTCTATTATATTGTAGTTGTTTATATTTCTTAAAAAAAATATTACTTAACTTTATAATGAATTTAATTTTGATTTATTATTAACTTGAAACTTTTTTACACTCATTGCCATTTTTTTAAACCCATTTTACCGTGACACAATTCGAAGACTGGGATATTATAATTTCGTTGAACTTTTGTTGACTATCGTCTAATTTAGATTCATAAGTAACATAATTTTTGTTTACACTGGGATACTGTGATTTGATAATTCGTTTTATTATATTACACATACGTCAAGAACACCACATAATCGGAATAGTGACTAAAATGTCACTATTCAGTAATTTTTTTATTTAAATGCCACGCGAACAGTGTTATTTCTCAATATGTCATCCGGGCAAGTTCTCCCAATATGTCACGCGGACAAGGTCGCTATAGTGCCCAATGAACTTGGTTTGCTGACATGAGACATTTTTTGTGGACAACAAGTTCACTACTCCTAGTAGCGACTTTTTAAGGAAAATGACAATTTAATTAACATGCCAATCAAAATTAATGTGACAATTAACAATCACAATTAGCGAACAAATATGATTAACTTTTGATTGTACCAATCACAATTAATGTACCAATCACTTCGGAGGGCCATAACTTTTGATTTGGATATCGAAATCAGATATTTTTAATTTTATTTCATATAACTTTTCGAGATCTACCCAATGACACATTATTTGACATATTTTACGTCTCACAAAAATCGTTCGAATTTGTAACAATGATATCACAAACAATTAATGTAATGATCAAAATTAATTGCGATTGATACATTAATTGTGATTGGTGATCTATACATTAATTGTGATTGATATATTAATTGTGATTGGTGATTGGTACATTAATTGTGATTAATACATTAATCACAATTAATTGTCATTTTCCTTCTTTTTTTGTTTTTTTATTGTGATTGAACATTAATTCTGATCGGGCAATGAGATTGTGCCACCTATCACGCCAAGTTCGCTACCCCTGGTAGCGAACTTCGTCCAGTCAGCTTTTTTTGCAAAAGTGTGCCACGTGTCACGAAATTATTGGCTACCAAGTTCGCTACCAGTCGTAGCACTGTTGTAAAACCCCGACCCGGCCGGGTCGACCCAGAACCCGGTCATTGAACCGGGTCAGGTCAAGCATTGGACCGGTCATGCATCGACCCGGTCAAACCCGGCCAAACCCGGTGACCCGTTGACCCAGTCGGGTCATGCATTTAAAAAAAAAAACCAAAATTATTTCATCTTATCAGAAAAAATGTAGATCTCATTGTAAAAGCTTTTTATAATTTTATTTGATAGTATACTTTTCTACAATGACCTCAAATTTTAATTTCCAATACTGAAGCAATTTGCGGAATAATAAATTAAGAGAATGTGACATGATATTTTAATGTATTTGACTTTAAAAAATATGAGTTCAATATCATTGAGAGGTATGTTTATGGGATTCTGAGTAGCAATTTAAATTGACGTTAGTAATAACGTGCATTTTTATTTATTTATGTGTCATGCTTTTTTGAGCTTATTTAGTGAATCTTATTTAATTCATTTTAGATATGAAAATATAATTGAATTTATATGTTCATATCTATATTTTTTTAAATATATCTATATGTATCCGGGTCAATCGGTCCGACCACTGACCCAGTAACCCAATACCCGGACCGGGTCGATGCCCGGGTCGGGTTTAATAACACTGAGTCGTAGCAAATTTGGACACGTGACAGTCAACTTTTCCTGCCAAAATGTGCCACGTGTAACGAAATCATTGGCAACCAAGTTCGTTGGGCACTGTAGCAAACTTGCCCGCGTGGTATATTGGAAAATTACACTGTTAGCGTGGCATTTAAGGAAATAAGTTGTGGAACAGTAACACTTTGGTCACTGTTCCCACATAATCCTTGAGTTGCCAATACTTTCATGAAAGAAGGGTATACCAAGCCTTTGACTGATGATTATCTTAAATGGGAAATGCATTAATATTGTGATTTAATAAAATTCATTAGCATTTTATGACAGTATTTAAATATATATTTTTTTTGTTGGTATAAGACAGTATTTAAATTTTGTTAAGAGCATGTTTGGTGTAACAGCCCGTTGTACACCGGTATTGTTAACATTGATTATGATATTAAGCGCAGTTACAATCACAGTGATTGGGTTAATTAAATTACGGGCAAATTTTTCTTTTAACATATTCCTTTTCTTACCTCAATACATTTTCCGTAATCAATTAAAACAATACTATAATTGTAAAAGCAATACGCGGAAGCATACATTTTGCTAACATCATTCATTCTTCTTTTTATTCAGTTCATTTAAACTCACCATCTTACTCTCTCATTTTACCAAGTTATAGTCCTTTACGTTATCTACGAGTGGTTTCAAACCACGTATCATTTGGAGTTCTACCCATCAAGTTAAGCCCCTTTCTTTTAGTCTAGAAAAACCTGAATTTTCGAAAATTACACTGTGGTAATCGATTACCAGTGGGTGGTAATCGATTACCACTGTCAAAAATGAGGCAGTAGCTAAATTACTCAATCCTCTGTTCTGGTAATCGATTACCAACTTTGGGTAATCGATTACCTCACATGGTAATCGATTACCAAAGGCCAGTAATCGATTACCAGTGAAGACAGTAGCCAATTTTTCGTCCCCTGTTGCATGGTAATCGATTACCATGCCTTGGGTAATCGATTACTATGCAGCAAAATGATAGATTACAGCATTTTAAGCCCCAAAAAGGTTGTGTAATCCATCCCTAACCCCTTGGTACTCCACACAACACATAATCATGTCCTAATGTAGGCTCTAGGCCCTTCCATCATGCATTTTACTTAGATTAAACATCATTTACAAAGTCCTCAAATAATGGCCATTTACATACAAATATGGACCATTTTTACAACATGAATACCAAGACTTCAAGGCTATGAATGTGGCAATGGACAAGTCCCATGCTCACTCAAAATATACAGTTATCCATGCCATGAATAATGAAACATAACAAGACTTAGCATATAATCATGAACACTAACAAAAGCATGGAAATAACATCATGCAATATGTTCATGACCTAAGTCTCAATATACTAATGGTATGCTATGTGCACTCCATAACTCCT
Source organism: Gastrolobium villosum (assembly GCA_032173675.1). Lineage (NCBI taxonomy): Eukaryota > Viridiplantae > Streptophyta > Magnoliopsida > Fabales > Fabaceae > Gastrolobium > Gastrolobium villosum. Next base: position 13,460 of record JAVKPL010008832.1, on the reverse strand, counting down.
CCAAAATGTCATGCAATCCCAATGCACCGCATGCCAAATCCAATGTCCACTATACGGGCTTCTTGCCCGAAGCTCCTCCCGGCTCATAGTGACCTGAAATGTGGTCCCCCAAACACGGGGTGAGATATACGGATATATCTCAGTAAACCAATGGAGCTAGAGGCTCTCTCCACTCCATGGCTCACTAAAATGTATAAATATGACATAATGTAATATGCAAGCAATACAATATCACCATCCAACTGGAGACAACCCAAGAACATCCACACATGGATTCATGTTCAAGGACTCCATCATATAACTCCCGAGACAATCCTAGAGCTTCTCCCATGGTTGAGAAAACTCCATGGCCAACCCAACCGGAACTCCTCAAGAGACCTATCCGGCGGATGTCCCACGTTTGGCTCATCCTGGTGTCGCTCCCATGAGTCGACCCCATGGCATTCCAACTGGTATTTCACCATCGAAATGATCCAGCGGATGTCCAAACCCAACACACGTCAACTGGCCAGTGACCAAACAATTTTCACAAAATACAAGCAATATGCATACAAGCACACAATCACATCATGTCATAACCACATCATCCAACCACTACCTTCCACTAGGTGTGGTGGAGCACACTAGGGATTAAACCCAAGTTCCAAGAGTTTACCTCAATACGAGCAGTACCGTTCCAACGTATGCTCCAATTCAACCTTTCACAATTCCGTCCGTGTGAGGCACCCTACAACAATCATCAAATCCAAATTACACCAAAACTCATTTTTCATGAAATTTCCTCAAATTCGCCTAAGTTAAAAACCTATATTTTTCACCAAAAATTATCATAGCATTTCTAGCTTACAAGCATGATTCTAAGGCCTTTTCATCTAATAGCATTTTTCCATTTGAGCTCTCTATCATCACACATCTAAAATTAAAGCTTAGAACATAAATTTCTAGATCTATGAAATCAACCATCAAAATACCACAAATATACTCACAATGTGTTGTATAATCACCACCAAGGCTTCACTAAACCATTAGAAGATCAAAACCTCCAAGAAAGCTCCATGAACACTATGGTTCGGATCTGTTTTTGCTCAAAAATGCAGCCAAGAGATGGATTCAAGGGTTCTAAGTGTTACCAATGGCTTTGGAAGGTTGTTTACAATAGATTTCAACACCAAAATCAAGCGATTCGGTGAAGAAATGAAGAAATGGGAAAATGGAGAAGAAAATGGTGTTTTTCTTTTCTTCAAGCAGGGGGTGCGCGAGGGAGAAGAAGAAAAGAGAAGGAAGAAAGAAGAAAAAGAGGGTGGGGCCAAGTGACTTCGGTCACACGGGTCCCACACGCGATCTAACTTTAACCCCGATAAAAATTCCGATCATAATTTCTTAATCTACATATTTTTCCAGTCCATGACATATTTTTATTACTCCAAAATCTTGATAAAATTTCACACCTATCGGTACACTCACACCACAGTATTTTAACACTAAAAAATCACTATTCATCAATTTTTCCCAAATTTGCCTATTCACTCAATTTTCCGCCCTGATTCCATTTCCAGTATTACTTTTGTCATTTGAAATCTCTAACTCAGCATTTAAGCCTCAGAACACACGGTTGGCAAATTACCATTTTGCCCTTTTTGCCCATTTTGGCCATAATTCTTGGATTTTCACTAATCCACCAATTTTCCTTTCACATTATAATATAAAAATTCACATTTAAATATATGAGGTGTTATATTCACCCCACCTTTTAGAAATTTTGTCCGCAAAATTAAATCATACCTGCTCGCTAACTCAGGATACAGCCGGAGAATCTCGTCCTCCCGCTCCCAAGTAGCCTCCTCAGGTGTGCGGCCTTCCCACTGAATCTTCAGCATGGGAATCACTTTACTTCTCAATCGCTTTTCACTGCGATCCAATACTGCAATAGGACCAATGGGAGTCTTCAAGTTCTCCCTGATTTCAATATTATCCGGCATCACCACATGTGATTCATCCGGAACATAACGTCGCAACTGCGACACATGAAAAACATCATGTAAATTAGACAACTGAGGGGGTAAGGCAAGCTGATAGGCCACCAATCCTACTCTTTTCATAATTTGATATGGCCCAATGAACCGTGGACTCAGCTTCCTCACACCCAACGCACGGCCAACACCTGTGACCGGCGACAAACGTACAAAAACATGGTCACCTTCCTCAAATTCCAACGGTCTATGCTTATTGTCATAATAGCTCTTCTGTCGATTCTGTGCCTGTTTCAATTTTTCTCTGATCATTTCAATTTGCACTGTCGTTTCCTGCACAAAATCCGGACCAAATCTTTCCTTATCACCTACCTCGGTCCAACAAGTGGGCGTACGACACCTCCTGCCATACAAAACCTCATACGGTGCCATACCCAGACTGGAATGAAAACTGTTGTTATAAGAAAATTCCACCAATGGTAAGTACTTATCCCAAGCATTACCCTGTTCCAGTGTGCAAGCTCTCAGCATATCCTCAAGTGTCTGTATGGTCCTCTCAGTCTGACCATCAGTCTGCGGGTGATAAGCAGTGCTCAGTCGAAGCTGAGTGCCAAAGGCCTGCTGCAAGGCTCCCCAAAAGCGTGAAGTAAACTTTGGGTCCCGATCACTCACAATGCTAATCGGTATCCCATGGAGTCTAACAATCTCCTTTACATAAAGTGTAGCCAACTTCTCTGTGGTGTAATCCACTCGTACCGGTAGAAAATGTGCAGACTTCGTGAGTCGGTCTACAATAACCCAAATCGAATCATAACCAGCTTGAGTTCTCGGCAATCCAACAACAAAATCCATTGAAATACTCTCCCATTTCCATTCAGGTATATCCAGCGGCTGAAGTAGTCCAGCAGGTTTCTGATGCTCTATTTTCACTTTCTGACACACCAAGCACTTAGACACGTACTCGGCAACATCCCTTTTCATCCCAGGCCACCAGAACTTAACTTTCAAATCTTGGTACATTTTTGTGGCACCTGGGTGGATAGCATATTGACCCTTATGGGCCTCAGTCATAACTTCCTCAGCAAGTTCCTTGGGCACAACAATCCTGCCCTGATATAACAATAGTCCCTGTTCATCAACAGATATGCCACTCTGGCCTTTCAAATACTTTATACTCTCATTGCGAATCTGAGTCTCTTTAATCTTCTCGTGCAGCTCGTTCTCAATCCGAGTCAATTCCATATCACACATTCTTCCTGCAAAGAAATCCGTTATTTTCATGTCACGAAATTGCTCAATCACTTCATTGTCCCACATCATCATATGAGATAAATTGACAGACTTCCTACTCAATGCATCTGCCACAACATTAGCCTTTCCCGGATGGTATTTCAGCTCAAAGTCATAATCTTTCAAAAATTCAACCCATCTACGCTGTCGCATATTCAGCTCCTTCTGATCAAACAAATATTTTAAGCTTTTATGGTCGCTGAACACAGCAAATTTCATCCCATACAGAAAGTGCCTCCAGATTTTCAAGGCAAACACAATCGCAGCCAATTCCAAGTCGTGCGTCGGATAATTCTCTTCATGTGGCCTTAACTGCCTAGACGCATAAGCAATTACTTTTCCTTCCTGCATCAGCACGCTCCCTAAACCTTTCTTAGAAGCGTCACAATATAATACAAACTCACCCTCCGGATCAGGTAGAGTCAACACCGGAGCAGTGGTCAATTTCTCTTTCAGTAGCAGAAAACAGTCCTCACATTCCTGGGTCCACACAAAAGGAGTATCCTTTCGTGTCAATCGAGTCAACGGTAGAACCATTGCAGAAAATCCCTGTATAAATCGGCGATAATAGCCAGCAAGCCCCAGAAAACTTCTAATCTCAGTCACAGTCTTAGGTCGTTCCCAGTCACTAACCGCTTCAATCTTGCTTGGATCCACTGCAACACCGCTTGCAGAAATAACATGACCCAAAAATTGCACCTCAGATAACCAGAATTCACACTTAGACGGTTTAGCATATAGCTTCTTATCCTTCAACACCTGCAACACAGTCCTCAAATGGTCGATGTGCTCTTCCTTACTCTTAGAATAGATCAAAATGTCATCAATAAATACAATCACGAACTGGTCCAAATACGGTTTAAAGATGCGGTTCATATAGTCCATGAACACCGCGGGGGCATTAGTAAGCCCGAAAGAGATCACTTGATATTCAAAATGTCCATATCTGGATCGGAAAGCTGTTTTAGGTACATCCTCCGGTTTAATCCGAATCTGATGATATCCGGACCGGAGATCAATCTTTGAAAATACGCAGGCATCCCTCAACTGATCTAGTAAATCATCAATACGCGGCAATGGGTACCGGTTCTTAATAGTCACTTTATTCAGCTGTCGGTAGTCAGTGCACAATCTCATGCTACCATCCTTTTTCTTTACAAATATCACCGGTGCTCCCCACGGAGACACACTCGGCCTAATAAAATTCTTCGCAGACAATTCTTCAATATGTTTCTTCAACTCGGCCAACTCAAGTGGCGACATCCGGTATGGAGCCAAGGAGATCGGCCCCACACCAGGCAATAGGTCAATCGAGAATTCGATCTCTCTCTCAGGCGGGAATTCCGGTATCTCATCCGGAAATACATCCTCAAACTCATTTACAACCGGAATAGTAGAAATCTCCTCCTTTTTGTCACCCACCAATCCGCCCAACAAGACATAACCCAAATCTCCAGCCTTCAAGGCTTTCACAGTTTGACTTACAGACAAATACAGAGACGGACAAACAGACGGCCTCTCGTGAGATAACAACAACCTCTTCCCGCAGCAATCAATCATTGCGCAGTTCCGAGACAACCAATCCATCCCCAAAATTAAATTGACCGAGGCCAGGGGTAAGATAATTAAATCAATGGTGTAACCCCTGCCTAAATAGGTGAACTTCACATCTTCACATATCCAAGACGATTCACTAACCTCTCCTGTAGCAGTAGTAATACGCATCGGAGGAACCATTCGTGTTACCTTTAAGTCCAGCGCCTTAGCCACATAGTCCGCCACAAAAGAATGTGTTGCTCCCGAATCAAACAATACAGACAAATCAACATTAGATAGGAAAATTATACCTTTTACCAAATTCGGAGCCCTTTCAGTATGTTGAGCATTTGTAGTATAAACTCGTCCCACAGTAGGAACAGCAGCAGTAGGAGTAGCAGTAGTAGTAGCTGGCGGCAAGGCCTGCAGATTCGCAGCCTGCCCCGAAGAAGACGGACACTCTCTAGCAAAGTGGCCATTCCGACCACACTTGAAACAAGACAACGGACCAGCACCACATACACCTTTGTGGTATTTCCCACACTTCCCACATCGTGGGGTAAAATATCTGTCCGCAGCACCACCACCAACAGTGTTTCCACCCCTCTTGAACTGACCAGGAGGCTGCCTCACATGCAACCCCCTACCCCTGTTATTATTATTAAAACCTCCTCTGTTAGTATTCCCAGAAGGACCAGGTGTCCTCTTAACATCTTGTTCTTTTACCTTATCCGATTTTGGATACCTCCCATAAACAGTCTCGACCCTCTTGCATTGGGTCACCAAGTCGGCAAAGTTTCTCACCGCAGTATTAGACATCCTCTTAGCAATCTTCTCACTCAGCCCTCTTTGAAATTTAGCTGACAAGAATTCCGGAGTAGGTAGAGTACCTCCATAGTTTGCAAATTTCACAAGCTCATTAAATTTTGCCACATAGGCATCCACAGTCATGACTCCCTGTACCAAATTATCAAATTCACCTTGCTTTGCCTCCCGAACATCGCGGGGAAAATATTCTTCATGAAACAGACCTTCAAACAAAGTCCAAGTAAGAACCTCACCCTGAATAACAAATGGGCGAGACACATTGTCCCACCACTCTTGGGCATCACCCTCCAGCATATAAACAGAATATAATAATTTTTGTGGATCTTGGCATCTCATAAGTTGGAAAATCTTATCCATACCCCTCAACCAAGCAGTAACCTCCTTTGGGTCCCTTGACCCCAGAAATGCGGGTGGCTTATGTTTCCTAAAAGATATGAGCCTACGCTCATCGTCAGCATTATCAAGCACCTGCCCAGCAGCCCCAGTGGATTGGGCAACAGAGGATGGATCAGGAACATAGCTAGGGTCCGTAGTATGATGACTAGCCTCACCAGTGTGGTGACTAGCCCCACTCTCCCCCTGTTGAGGAGTAACAGATGGCGTCGGTGTAGAAGTCACCGTAGCCGTGTGTGGAGGTGAATTATCCCTCCTAGGACGACCTCTATCAGCCCTCATCTCAGCCATAAAGGCCTGCATCATATCCTGATTAGTCTTCATCAGGTTTTCAGTCATATTTCTATTTGCAGCCGTTTCCGCCTGCAGAGCATTCAGGACTGCAGTGACCGGATCCGGTGGCAAAGGACCTGCACCACGTGCCCCACGGCGACCTCGTGCCCTACTCATGATATCTGTACATGTAACACAAAGGAATGAGTTGATCAGACCCACACTGAGGAATCACATATACATTAATCATAAATAGTTCACAGATAGCCATGGCACACAAGATACAAACACACACAAACAATCAGAGTTCCCTCACAAAACTGCTCTGATACCATAAAATGTAACAGCCCGTTGTACACCGGTATTGTTAACATTGATTATGATATTAAGCGCAGTTACAATCACAGTGATTGGGTTAATTAAATTACGGGCAAATTTTTCTTTTAACATATTCCTTTTCTTACCTCAATACATTTTCCGTAATCAATTAAAACAATACTATAATTGTAAAAGCAATACGCGGAAGCATACATTTTGCTAACATCATTCATTCTTCTTTTTATTCAGTTCATTTAAACTCACCATCTTACTCTCTCATTTTACCAAGTTATAGTCCTTTACGTTATCTACGAGTGGTTTCAAACCACGTATCATTTGGAGTTCTACCCATCAAGTTAAGCCCCTTTCTTTTAGTCTAGAAAAACCTGAATTTTCGAAAATTACACTGTGGTAATCGATTACCAGTGGGTGGTAATCGATTACCACCTGTCAAAAATGAGGCAGTAGCTAAATTTCTCAATCCTCTGTTCTGGTAATCGATTACCAACTTTGGGTAATCGATTACATCACATGGTAATCGATTACCAAAGGCCAGTAATCGATTACCAGTGAAGACAGTAGCCAATTTTTCGTCCCCTGTTGCATGGTAATCGATTACCATGCCTTGGGTAATCGATTACTATGCAGCAAAATGACAGATTACAGCATTTTAAGCCCCAAAAAGGTTGTGTAATCCATCCCTAACCCCTTGGTACTCCACACAACACATAATCATGTCCTAATGTAGGCTCTAGGCCCTTCCATCATGCATTTTACTTAGATTAAACATCATTTACAAAGTCCTCAAATAATGGCCATTTACATACAAATATGGACCATTTTTACAACATGAATACCAAGACTTCAAGGCTATGAATGTGGCAATGGACAAGTCCCATGCTCACTCAAAATATACAGTTATCCATGCCATGAATAATGAAACATAACAAGACTTAGCATATAATCATGAACACTAACAAAAGCATGGAAATAACATCATGCAATATGTTCATGACCTAAGTCTCAATATACTAATGGTATGCTATGTGCACTCCATAACTCCTCCAAAATGTCATGCAATCCCAATGCACCGCATGCCAAATCCAATGTCCACTATACGGGCTTCTTGCCCGAAGCTCCTCCCGGCTCATAGTGACCTGAAATGTGGTCCCCCAAACACGGGGTGAGATATACGGATATATCTCAGTAAACCAATGGAGCTAGAGGCTCTCTCCACTCCATGGCTCACTAAAATGTATAAATATGACATAATGTAATATGCAAGCAATACAATATCACCATCCAACTGGAGACAACCCAAGAACATCCACACATGGATTCATGTTCAAGGACTCCATCATATAACTCCCGAGACAATCCTAGAGCTTCTCCCATGGTTGAGAAAACTCCATGGCCAACCCAACCGGAACTCCTCAAGAGACCTATCCGGCGGATGTCCCACGTTTGGCTCATCCTGGTGTCGCTCCCATGAGTCGACCCCATGGCATTCCAACTGGTATTTCGCCATCGAAATGATCCAGCGGATGTCCAAACCCAACACACGTCAACTGGCCAGTGACCAAACAATTTTCACAAAATACAAGCAATATGCATACAAGCACACAATCACATCATGTCATAACCACATCATCCAACCACTACCTTCCACTAGGTGTGGTGGAGCACACTAGGGATTAAACCCAAGTTCCAAGAGTTTACCTCAATACGAGCAGTACCGTTCCAACGTATGCTCCAATTCAACCTTTCACAATTCCGTCCGTGTGAGGCACCCTACAACAATCATCAAATCCAAATTACACCAAAACTCATTTTTCATGAAATTTCCTCAAATTCGCCTAAGTTAAAAACCTATATTTTTCACCAAAAATTATCATAGCATTTCTAGCTTACAAGCATGATTCTAAGGCCTTTTCATCTAATAGCATTTTTCCATTTGAGCTCTCTATCATCACACATCTAAAATTAAAGCTTAGAACATAAATTTCTAGATCTATGAAATCAACCATCAAAATACCACAAATATACTCACAATGTGTTGTATGATCACCACCAAGGCTTCACTAAACCATTAGAAGATCAAAACCTCCAAGAAAGCTCCATGAACACTATGGTTCGGATCTGTTTTTGCTCAAAAACGCGGCCAAGAGATGGATTCAAGGGTTCTAAGTGTTACCAATGGCTTTGGAAGGTTGTTTACAATAGATTTCAACACCAAAATCAAGCGATTCGGTGAAGAAATGAAGAAATGGGAAAATGGAGAAGAAAATGGTGTTTTTCTTTTCTTCAAGCAGGGGGTGCGCGAGGGAGAAGAAGAAAAGAGAAGGAAGAAAGAAGAAAAAGAGGGTGGGGCCAAGTGACTTCGGTCACACGGGTCCCACACGCGATCTAACTTTAACCCCGATAAAAATTCCGATCATAATTTCTTAATCTACATATTTTTCCAGTCCATGACATATTTTTATTACTCCAAAATCTTGATAAAATTTCACACCTATCGGTACACTCACACCACAGTATTTTAACACTAAAAAATCACTATTCATCAATTTTTCCCAAATTTGCCTATTCACTCAATTTTCCGCCCTGATTCCATTTCCAGTATTACTTTTGTCATTTGAAATCTCTAACTCAGCATTTAAGCCTCAGAACACACGGTTGGCAAATTACCATTTTGCCCTTTTTGCCCATTTTGGCCATAATTCTTGGATTTTCACTAATCCACCAATTTTCCTTTCACATTATAATATAAAAATTCACATTTAAATATATGAGGTGTTATAGGTGCTATATTTTGGCTCCTAATGTTGAGGGTATCAATACATGCATTATGAGCCGCCAAATACCTGCAAGGAAAATAGTGGAAAAACAAAAAATAATGATTTCATACATTAAGTTATGACAGTTAAAAAAGAGAGGAGAAAAGAACTATTATATCTAACCAATAATGAAATTGATACTTACAGAATCTAGCATATCATCAGAGAGTTCATTTTTACTTTCTTTAGCGTTAGCAGCTATTGGCTTTGTCTGATTGAAATGACGAATCACTTTTGTCAATTGTCCTGAGTCTTGTTGAACCTTCTGCTTCTGTGAAAGCTGAATGAAATGATATCAGTGTGACTGATTCCTCAATATGCACAATACGCATTCAAATTTGAAAAATGCAGATGAAAAGAAATAGCTTAATGTATCATTAAACTTTCTCATTACTATATTTAGGAAGCATGTTATATAAATAAGTCAGTATGATAAAAGCATAAGCAAAAGAACACCACATAATCATCAAAGAAAATGCAAGATAAATCACAAAACCTTCCACAAATAATCCAAAATGGCTACATAAATAATCCAAAACAAGTTCTTCCATTACATAAGACAATCATAGCTACGTAGCTTGCCAGTCTACCCTAGTTTTAAGGAGTTAAAAATAGTGTAAGCAAGAAAAAGTTATGCAAGTCAAAATGATTAGCCCATGCAGTGGACGACAGATTAAAATGGGGCAGAAATTCAAAATACACAATTTCTGTGGATTGTGAGGAAATGACAGATCTAACAAGTATAGCCTCAAACAACATCAAGGAGCAAAATAATAAGTTGTAGTCTTTCAAATAAGGAGTAAACTAAAATTATTAAAAACAAATACCAGTTCTGAGCTTCCCAAATCCCAGAACTATTTTGTCTTGCAAGTCACAAAAGAGCTTCTAAAATCGCAGCAAACTGCAAAGCCAATATTATTAATTTAATTTATTCTTGTTCTAAAAGTTGAAATTATTTAATTTATCCACAATTCTCATTGTTAGGTTTGGGTCCCAAAAGAGGGTTGGATTCAAAGCCTCACAAACAGAAAATAGTCTGAGAGTCTCAATTAGTTGCCAAAATAAAATTGATAATATATGTTGCCCTGTTGTTCTAGAACAGAGAAAGAATAGATCCACCTCACCAACATTTCAGAGAAAGAAAACTTGTATGGGTTAATCTCAGCAAATAACATAAAAAGTTACTATTATGCTTATTTGATATCGCCAAATAACAGAAAAAAGTTACAAAATCTTGTACCAACCAAGGAAAACACAGGAAAAAGCAAACAATGGAGTCCTTAAGGGAGGAATGGATGGCAAAAGCAATTTTTAGTGAAGGAAGTATTCAATAATAAAAGAAGTAGCATTATAGCATACAGTCGGTCTAAGCGTCCATGTGCTGCACAAGCATGTAGCAAGCAGATGTAGGTTTGTCAGTCGGACAAAATCCATTGACTGTGTTGTTTCTTTTACTAAAACCTCTGTCATCTTTCAGGAACTGGAGTTCGGGCGATTATCAGAGGATGGTTGATTTTTCGTCTCTGAAGGCCTCTATCAACTATTTCCATCTTATTCAGCCTGCTCCACTGTGGACTCTCCTCTTACTATACATGCCCTCGTCTGGGCCATCCTAGTCTTACAAAGCTTCAGAAGATGGTTCCACATTTATCGTCTCTTTTCTAAATTAAATTGTGTGTTGTTTCTTTTAGTCTTGTCAGTATGGGAAACATACTCGTGCTCCAGTACGTTCCCATCCTAAGTCGTCTTAGCCGTCAAGCTGTTTCTCCTTTCAAGCTGTCTGTGGTCCACTCTGATATTTGGGGACCAAGTCGTCATTCTTCTACTTTAGGGTTTAAGTATTTTGTTACTTTTATTGATGATTATTCCAGGTGTACTTGGTTATTTTTAATGAAAAATCGGTCTGAGTTGTTTTCTATTTTTCAGTTATTTTACAATGAAATCAAAACTCAATTTGGTATTCCTATTCGTACTTTTCGTAGTGATAATGCATGTGAGTACTTATCTCATCAATCTCAACAATTCTTTTCATCTCATGGCATTCTCCATCAAACATCTTGCCCTTATACACCTCAACAAAATGGTGTAGCCGAGCGCAAGAATCGCCATCTGGTTGAAACCACTCGTGCCTTGTTAATTGATGGTAATGTTCCATACACATTCTGGGGTGATGCTATACTTACTGCATGCTATCTCATTAATCGCATGCCATCATCTGTTCTCAATCATAAGGTACCTCACTCTATTTTATTTCCCCATCAAACTTTATATCCTTTAACTCCACATGTGTTTGGTTCTACGTGTTTTGTTCATCATCTTGGTCTAGGTTTGGATAAATTAGCTCCCAAGTCTCATAAATGTGTTTTTCTGGGTTATCCTCGGTCTCAGAAGGGTTACCGTTGCTACTCTCCCACTTTACGTCGATACTTTATCTCGGCGGATGGCTCCTTTTTTGAATCAGTTCCCTTTTTTGGATCCTCTACTACTCCTGTGGATACTGATTCTGTACAGCCATCCTTCCCAAGTGACATTCTTTACCTTCCGTCTTTACCCATCCATGTTTCTGACTCTCCTTCTATCACCTCTTCTGCTGATGAGATCGAGCCTAATTCGTCAGATGTATCCGTGGACTCACATTCAACTGCATCTCCTCCCACGGCTTCGGTCCCACCTTCGGATAGTGACCTTCCCATTGCTCTTCGTAAGGGTACTCGTATACTCGCCCTCCGGCCAGGTATGCAGTCAATCTCAGTTATCATCGTCTTTCTCCATCATATTTTGCTTGCCTTTCCTCTTTGTCCTCTGTATCTGTCCCTAAGACTACAGGTGATGCACTTTCACATTCGGGATGGAGACAAGCTATGATTGATGAAATGAGTGCTCTTCATCATAATGGCACATGGGATCTGGTACCTCTTCCTTCTGGAAAATCTGTGGTTGGTTGCCGATGGATTTATGCTGTTAAGGTTGGACCTGATGGTCAAGTGGATCGTCTTAAAGCTCGCTTGGTGGCGAAGGGTTTCACTCAAGTCTTTGGCTTGGATTTTATTGATACTTTTTCTCCTGTGGCGAAAATGTCTACTATTCGCCTTTTTATTGCCATGGCTGCTATTCGCCATTGGCCTCTCTACCAACTGGATATCAAGAATGCTTTTCTTCATGGTGATCTTGAGGAAGAAATTTATATGGAGCAACCTCCTGGATTTGTTGCTCAGGGGGAGTCAGGACTTGTTTGTCATCTTCGTAAGTCTCTCTATGGCCTCAAACAATCTCCAAGAGCTTGGTTTGGTAAATTTAGCAGTGTTGTTCAACAATTTGGCATGACTCGGAGTGCAGCTGATCATTCTCTCTTTTTTCGTCATTCTGCTTCTGGTTCTATTTATCTGGTGGTATATGTGGATGATATTGTCATCACAGGCAGTGATCAGCATGGGATCACTCGATTGAAACAACACTTATGTCATCATTTTCAGACTAAGGATCTTGGGAAACTTCGATACTTCTTAGGAATCGAGGTGGCCCAATCTAAATCTGGTGTTGTGATATCTCAGAGGAAATATGCTCTGGATATTCTTGAAGAAACTGCTCTGTTAAATTCAAAATCTGTTGAAACTCCTATGGATCCAAGTATCAAGCTTCTACCAAATCAGGGGGAGCCCTTTTCAGATCCTGAGCAGTATAGAAGATTGGTTGGAAAATTGAACTACCTCACAGTCACTCGGCCTGATATTTCCTTTGCAGTTAGTGTTGTCAGTCAATTTCTCAATTCTCCATGTCAAGAACATTGGAATGCAGTCATTCGTATTCTTAAGTATATCAAGGCATCTCCAGGAAAAGGCCTTGAATATGAAGATAAAGGTCATGATCAATTGGTTGGGTACTGTGATGCTGATTGGGCTGGTTGTCCAGGATAGGAGATCTACTTCTGGGTATTGTGTCTTTGTTGGAGGCAACTTGATTTCCTGGAAAAGTAAGAAACAAAGCGTAGTTTCCAGATCAAGTGCTGAAGCAGTAT